>JBBPBX010085826.1:3217-15017 GCA_038048925.1 Garcialebias charrua | reverse complement strand
AAGGGCTGGAGCTTCAACCCCCATCATGAGCACCTTCTACAGAGGTGCCATAGAAAGTGTCCTGACCAGCTGCATCACTGTGTGGTTTGGTGCATGTACTGCATCCTGCCGCAAGAGCCTCCAGCGCATTGTGAGAGCAGCTGAGAAGATCGTGGGCACCTCCTTGCCCTCACTGCAGGACTTACACAGCAAACGCCTCACTCGGAAAGCCCACTGCATGGCAGGTGATCCCACACACCCACTACACAGCCGCTTTAGACTGCTGCCATCAGGGAGGAGACTGAGGAGTCTCCAGGCTCGAACCAGCAGACTGAGAGACAGCTCTGTTCATCAGGCAGTCAGGATGCTAAACACTCTGCCTGCTCTGCCCCCCCTCCCATTTGAACTGCCTTAACACTAAAACTTTCTCACACATTACCACACAACACAAAGATTTTAACACTGGACTCTGTGTCATCAAACGGGTTATTCACTAAACTCTCGGTCATGTGCTCATACAGTTTGCACTACTTCTCATACTTGCACTAATGTTTGTATTACATCACTGCCTATAGTCATAATACTGTTTACATTCTCTGTTTACATTTATTAATACTGTTTACTTTTATTACTACTGCTTACATTTAATTACTACTGTTTACATTTACAGTACACTACTCTAATATCTACACCACTGCTGATACATATACAGTGTGCTCTGAACGGTCTTATTCAGGGATGCCCAATGTGCCTTACTGCATATGCCACTTTTTGCCTCTATAACAACATCAACTACTACCTCATACATATACTGTGCACATTAACTCATACGCTGCTTTGCCACTTTGCAAATGTCAATGCTAGAAACCTTTAGTTTATTTTAGTTATACTTTTTATACTCTTTTTTTTTATACTAGTATGCAAAAACTCAGGACAGTATTATGTTCATTAAATGTTTAATGTTTTAGTTTTAGTTTTAGAGTTGGTGTAAATTTTCATACTCTTATACCACTATGCAAAAACTCAGGACAGTGTTAGTTTTACTATTTTATGCTTATGTCTATTATTATATGTTTCAGTGTTTCAATGTTTAGATGTTTACTGTTGCACCGAGGGACTGAGAGAAACGCAATTTCGGTCCTGTGTATGTCCTGTACAGTACATATTGCAGATCTGACAATAAAGTTGACTTTGACTTTGACTTGACTTTGACATCACAAGATCTGACTGTCTCAGGCAAAAACTTGTGTGTCCCACTGCGGTTCGTAGTTTGACCTAGTAGGTTGTGTTTCACCAAAGTGGTGCGTTAAGAACCAGGGCAGTCTGTGCTCTGGTACTTTCATTCTTGTATATGCATGAAATAGAGTTTGTTTTTCATTACACATACAGTAAACGAGTTATTGTTTAGTGCACACACACACACCACCAGCTCCTTGTAGCATTTTACAAGTGAAGTCTGGGCTCAAAAGGCCAGGTTCCCGTACTGCGTGAGCAGGCAAACCTGAGGCCCTGTTCCCATTTTGGGACCAGGACACATTCAGTAGTCCGAGATTTTATTGCCGTGTGTGGATGGCAATTTCTCTTTATTACACAAGGGTCTGAGTGTCCTTGTGTGTTTAAATGTTCCGAACCAGCTAGTTTGTGTTCCTTAAAAACACAGAAACTGACGGTAAAAATTCGGCATTTTCTCTCCTTCTGTGAGCGAGAGCGCCTGTAATGGTGCAGGGGCACTCTTGCAGCTCCTGTAGCTTGTCTGCCTGGTGGGCCTGCGAAGCCGAGGCCACTTGTCCTTGTCCATCCCGCCAGGTCCCCTCAGGCCCTGAGATGGTTAACGTCAGAGAGCCATCCATAGCCTCATGGGTGGATAAGCTCTCAGCGTCATCGATGTTTCGTTGAAGGCACAGGAAGACTACCAGGTAGCGCAGCTGAACAGGTAGCTGAAAATCCTCATCCTGGACTGTACTGGACAGAGAGTCTCCTTGTTAGCCGGGGCTAACGTGGAGGTACTCGTGAGCCCGCTAGCGGTGCTAAGACGGGCCCTCGAGCAACGTAGCATCGGTAAAAAACACCTAGTTATGTGATGAATCCTACTGTCGATTCGGTCGGACAGGATAGGTGAAAAGGCAAAATATGAGAAGGTTAGCTAGCAAGCTAGGCCAAGCATCCTCACATACCTCACGATGGAGTCCTTCATTGTCCGCTCTTAGCCGCGCTAATCATGTTAGCAGCGCTGTCGTCCGCCACGTGTTGTCATGGGAGCCCCTGGTTAGCCATGCTAACCGTGGGAGCTAGCCAGATAGCAGCGGAGTTATTCCATTTCCACTCTCCTTTCTCCGGGGTCATCCGCGAGAAAAGCTTCGAGTGTCCTTACGTGTAGCATCCCTGAGCAGACCGGACAGGCCACGTGGGTGTCTGCTGCTGAAAAAGGGGGGTATCCAGATCCGCTGAAGCAGGTTCGGGAGCCGGAGCTCACGGCCTGCCAGAGTTCCTCGTCCGAGGACGTCCTCTCGCCGAGCTGCTCGGGGCTACTGGCCTGTTAGCTTTGTAGCTTAGCAGGTAGCATGCCTCGCAGTTAGCGTTCGCTAACCGAGCAGTAGAAAAGCAGAAGAGAAAAAGGTACGGGAGCTGGGGCTCGCTGGCCTGCTGGTCTTCTTTGACTTTTGGGTTTTCGCATTACCTTCTCGGGAGCCGTGGCTGAGAAGAGTTAAGCCCGTTAGCAGTGCTAACGTCGTCCGGAGACGTCTCCTTCCTCGTGTCGCTTTCGCCGGCTAGCCTGTTACTTGTTAGCAGGGTAGCGGTGTCGCGCAGTCAGCGCCGTCGAGCGAAGCGGTCTGTGGAGAGAGGAGAAGAAAACTTTGGGGTGAAGGAAAAATGTGCCGGACCAGCTTTCGCCAGCCCAGCAGTCCGCAGGAAAAGATTCTCTGTATGCTCTGTGTAGGGAGCGAGCTCACCTCTGGTCGAGCGATGAAGGTACAGAGAAGATCCGAGAAGAGTGTTTCAGGTTCATCGAGGTGAAGGGCAAAAAGAGGAAGATGGACGGGCGTCAGCCGCTTAAATGTCCAGAGGGCGGGGCCCTCTGGCACAACGCTGACATTCCTGCCGTAAAGGCGTGAGGGTATTCCTTCAGGTACCGCGCGGAGGTGCTAATTCCCATAGCAATTGTGTTGCACTGAGAGACCGACTGAAAGGGAACCCCATATTTTTTATACATAGTTTAATTTAATTTTTTTATGTTTCCACCCTCCGTCTCGGTCCTCCCACCTACCAGGGCTCGGAATCTGGCCTTTGTGAGCACGCGAGGCCGGGGCTCAGGGCTCGTGTGTTTCAATGGGCTGGCAGCTCGTATGATCCTCTGCGGTGAATCTGCTCGCTCTAATTTTGTCGTCGATCACCAAACACAAAAAACGCCTGGACGTCAGCATTAAACAATGTTGTTGTGCTGTCGAACAGCACGGTGGCACAACTTGTAGAGCTGCTGCCTCTCAAATCCCGGTCCAGAGGCCTTTCTGGGTGGAGTTTGCATGTTCTCTCCGTGCATGCGTGGGTTTTCTCCGGGTGCTCCGGTTTCCTCCCACAGTCCAAAAACATGCATGTTAGACTGATTGGTAACTCTAAATTGTCTCTAGGTGTGAGTGAGAGAGTGAATGGTTGTTTGTCTCTACGGGTATGTGTACCCGTGATGGACTTGCAAACTGTCCAGGGTGTACCCCGCCACTCGCAAAATGATTGCTGGACATCATGGGCACCAGTGACCCCCATGACCCGAAAAGGAAGAAGCGGATGGATGGATGGATGGATGGATGGATGGAGCTTTTCTTGACTCAGATATTTGTTTAGCCCTTCTGCTGTCCTCAGGTCAAAATGGCCGCAATCCTCAGCTTTAAACACTAAAGTCATTTCTCCCCCTCAGTTTAAATTTGTCACATGATTCCATCAAGTTGCTGAAACATCCGTACTGCTGCATCAGAACCTGCACATCAACAACCTGTCAGAATACAAAGTGGACTGTGTGTTGGATGACTCTCAGCTACTACCACAATACATGTTCAATCAGCATCTTTATGATAACTGGGTTGTTGTCTGTTGTTGTGTAAAGTTTACTAGATGACCATTTGAAAGTTCTATGATCTGGTGGATTATAACATTTTGTTACTTATGCATAGAGCTAAAAAAATAATAATACACTGCCGTCAAATATCCAAATGTGTTTTGTGAAAAGATCAAGCTGCTACAATCTCAAAGGGAAATATGTATTTGTAAAACCACAATTTAGAACTAGTATGAAGGGAAGAATTAATTCAGGGAGTAGGATTGTGGAATAACTTGAAGACAGAAGTTAAAGAAGCCAAATCAATCCCTGTCTTTAAGAAACTGCTTAAAGTTGAATTGTTAAACAAATATAATGAATGTATTTAAATGAGTAATATACACAATTGAAAGTTGATTGAGTTATTTACTTATTATTATTATAGAAAAATGTGTCTAAATTATATTAGATAAATAAGGAGCAGATTTAATAAGATATTTCTTCATCTGCTACCTTTTATTTTATATTTTATATTTTTTCTTTATATCTTTTTTCTTTATATGTTTTTTCTTTTTAATTACATATTGTAATTCATTATGTAAATATTTTCTTTTAATGTATTTTTCTCTCTCTCTCTTCAATTACATATATGTTAATTATTGTATCTCATTATTATAAAATGAATAAATAAATACATAAATAAATTTTGGGTCAGGTTGACTCCTAAAGTTAATCAGATGTAGATGTAGAGCTGAAGATTACTGTCTGAACGTCTCGTAAAAATCTGTTCTGTGGTCTAGATATTTTGCTAACAAACAGAATAACACAAATCACCTGATCATCACATGGTCGCTGCTATTAAAGTTTGTAATGAGAGCTGCTGTAACGTCAGCATCACGCAGTGGGTGAAAACTTTGATGTCGCAGTTCTTCAGCTGTTCAGTATTTCTTTAGCTGTTAGTGTCTTTTAGCGTTTTTTAAACCACATTTGTCGGTTCGTCCTCGACTGCATGCTCAGTCGTCACATCCCTGCTGGACATTTCTACACCCCGGTGGAAGAAAGACCGGAAATTCAAAACAGTCTTTTCACTGAAAATCCCCAGCACTTTTCACATAACGGCATATTTGTGTAAATGAATTTTTATCGTGATTGTCCCCACACATGAAAAATGTGTTGTGACTCCAGCTGTGGTGGGTTGCTGCTCACCACAGCTGGCTGTACACAGACTCCATTAGTGACACAAGTGATGCTCTGCCTGAAGCACGAGGCGGAAAACAGAAACGAGCTTCTGATTCCTGATCATGTCTTTTAGAAGCATTTTACCTGCAATTAAAAGCAAATTCAGAAATTAGGAGTTATTTAACTCTAATTTTCCCTTTTTCTTCTCATATAAAAAGCATATTTTTCTCTGTGCACACTCTCACACAAGTACCAGTATTCTGAATCTTTGCTTCAACTGTCAGATTACACAGGAGCACTGACGTGGCGTTCATGAACCGTTTGGATCGATAAAAACTGAGTTGCAAACTGTAAACAGCCAATCCTAGTTTTATTTTTCCTCCTTGTACTTTGTACGTACTTTCTTCATGTTTCCTCTTCAAATGGAGAGGAAAATGCTCTTCCTTTACTTTTTCACTGATGTAAAGGAGAACAGGCAAAGGGGAGGAGTGCAGCAGCTCAGGAGGCAAGGAGAGAAGACGGCCCTGACGACGTCATCATGTACAAGCCCAAAACCAGAAAAGTTGGCACGTTGTGGAAATCGCAAATATAAACAGAATACAATGACTTGCAAATCTTTTTCAACCTATATTCAATTGAACACACTGCAAAGACCACATACTTAACGTTCGAACTGGTAAACTTTGTTATTTTTTGCAATTATTAGCTCATTTGGAATTTGATGCCTGCAACATGTTTCAAAAAAGCTGGCACAAGTGACAAAGAAGACAGAGAAATTTGAGGAATGCTCATCAAACACTTATTTGGAATATCCCACAGGTGAACATGCAAATTGGGAACAGGTGGGTGCCATGATTGGGTATAAAAGCAGCTTCCTTGACATGCTCAGTCATCCACATAGAAGGATGGGGCGAGGGTCACCACTCTGTGAACAAATGCGTGGGCAAATTGTCGAACAGTTCAAGAACAACTTTTCTCAACGAGCTATTGCAAGGAATTTAGGAATTTCACCATCTACGGTCCGTAATATCATCAAAAGGTTCAGAGAATCTGGAGAAATCACTACACGTAAGGGGCAAGGCCGAAAACCAACATTGAATGCCCGTGACCTTCGATCCCTCAGGCGGTACTGCATCAAAAACCGACATCAGTGTGTAAAAGATATCACCACATGGGCTCAGGAATACTTCAGAAAACCACTGTCAGTAACTACAGTTCGTCGCTACATCTGTAAGTGCAAGTTAAAGCTCTACTATGCAAAGCAAAAGCCATTCATCAACAAGATCCAGAAACGCCGCCGGCTTTGCTGGGCCCGAGCTCATCTGAGATGGACTGATGCAAAGTGGAAAAGTGTTCTGTGGTCTGATGAGTCCACATTTCAAATTGTCTTTGGAAACTGTGGACGTCGTGTCTTACGGACCAAAGAGGAAAAGAACCATCAGGACTGTTATAGGCGCAAAGTTCAAAAGCCAGCATCTGTGATGGTATGGGGGTGCATTAGTGCCCAAGGCATGGGTAACTTACACATCTGTGAAGGCACCATTAATGCTGAAAGGTACATACAGGTTTTGGAGCAACATATGCTGCCATCCAAGCGACGTCTTTTTCATGGACGCCCCAGCTTATTTCAGCAAGACAATGCCAAGCCACATTCTGCACGTGTTACAACAGCGTGGCTTCGTAGCAAAAGAGTGCGGGTCCTCCCCTGGCCTGCCTGCAGTCCAGACCTGTCCCCCATTGAAAATGTGTGGCGCATTATGAAACGTAAAATACGACAACGGAGACCCCGGACTGTTGAACAACTTAAGCTGTACATCAAGCAAGAATGGGGAAGAATTCCACCTGAAAAGCTTCAAAAATTGGTCTCCTCAGTTCCCAAACGTTTACTGAGTGTTGTTAAAAGGAAAGGCGATGTAACACAGTGGTAAATATGTCCCTGTGCCAACTTTTTTGCAATGTGTTGCTGCCATTGAATTCTAAGTTAATGGTTATTTGCAAAACAAAATAAAGTTTCTCCGTTCGAACATTAAATATATTGTCTTTGCATTCTATTCAGTTGAATATGGGTTGAAAATGATTTGCAAGTCATTGTATTCTGTTTTTATTTGCGATTTGCACAACGTGCCAACTTTTCTGGTTTTGGGCTTGTACATTGTGCGCAACGATGTACGCCATGGATGATGACATCACTGTTGTTCCGAATTGAACATCTCTATGAAGCAAACTGATTGTCTAGATCTGGTTCCCGTCATATCCTGTCTCAGTTCTGTTAGATGGATTCAGTGATTAAAGTCACTGATTTATGCTCAATAATCCAGGTAGAATGAAGGTGCTTTTTATAAGACTGTTTGTTGCAGCTCGTCAGACTGAAGAAGTCTTTGGATTAAAGACGAAACGTTTCAATAAAAAGAACCCGTCCAGAGGACCTTAACTTTGTTGAGTCACTGATTAGTTGTCTCAGATCAGATAAGAGGGAGATGTTTTTTTATTTTATTTTTGCCCCTAAAAAGCCCTCATACTTCACCTTGACATATTTCTGTGTGATTGTACAGTATCTAGTTTAGAACCTGAAAGTTGGACTTCTAACTCATTTTTAATTATGTTATTAATTAATGTTCAGGCTTCTGTTTAATATACTGTATTGTTTTACACAATTTGTGTTTAGTGTATATCTTAGATCCTTATATACTGTTTCTTTTTATACTTGTATTTTTGCTATTTTTGGGTGTAATTTGGACCTTGAGTACACAGTTTGGTTCCACCTCGTGTGCTGTACATGACAATAAGGAAACTTGAACTTAAACTTGATTTATGACGATAACTCAAGACGAGAGAATCTGATTGGAAACTGATCATTTAGACGAGATTAAGATCAAAGGTGGTTGATGCAGCCAAACACAACCTGGGTGCACTCCGTCATTCAGGCATTCATTGTGTCGCCATGACGTTGTAGATTTGTGATTACTAAAAGAGTTTTCATTGTTTGTTGCAAACATTTATATCCTTTCCTGCTGAAGTATCTTTGCTTGTCTGGACCAAAACTTCTCAAGAAACTTTAACAAAACTTGATTTAAAGTTGTACCACCACTTCATGGTGTGTAGCACGATCTTTTCACCACTCCAGCTCTAAGGACAAGGTCACAAATGAAGGTCAATGGTTATACAAAGTCTTTGCTTGTCCTTGTCATTGCTCTAGATTGCTGTATAATACAGTAGTTTGTTGACGGATGTATGATATGCTGTACTCTTGTTGAAACTAACCCCCACACTGAGCGCAATACTGTAGTTGGTTCCCAAAAACAGTTTTGCCTGTTGAATTACCTTTACGCTCTTTCTAACTTTTTTTAGACCCTTACCATTTGTCATTGGCTTTAACCATACCAGCAGTAGGCAATCAGAGGTGGTGGTCAGAACTTCATTGTGTTCACATAGGGACAATGGCATATGGATGTTTTTGTTCTAGAGTTTGCAAATGTGCGTCTTGTGTCTGCTCAGATGTGTATCGGTATGATGGTCCAAATTTAACACAGCTGCCCATTCAACTCCATCTTTCTTTATCAACTCAGTTTTTAACAAAAATAAAATAATTAGCTATATCCCATCTAAAAAACCCTTTTTTCCCCCTCAAATCAAATCACAAGTGCTAAAAAAAAAACTGATTACTAGAATTTAGAATAGGGTCAATATTTAACGCAGTTGCTTCAATCAGGAAACAATAATACAATGCATTAGGCAAATAAACGTAGTAAATCAGACCACTTTGTTAGTTTCCTAAGTACTAAGATGACAAATGACTGAACCATGACTATTTTGGACAAATCTTAAAAAATTAATTCGAGCAGAATCTGTTAGCACACAGTATCTATTGTGTATGACTCTCAGCTACTACTACAATGAAATTTGAGTTTGTCATATTTAAATTTGGCCGGGTTTGTGTGTTTGCTAAAGACAGCTGGCTGTGGTAGCCATCATGAATCAGAATCAATTCAATTCAGCTTATTTATATGGTGCCAAGTCGCAAAATAAATTTTCTCAGGGCACTGAACAAACACATTCACATACTTAAAAAATATATACTGCAGTAAAAGTTCACTACTGTATCTAAGGAAGCCAGCAGACACGTTGAATCTTCACTTTGTCTCAGTCTCTCATCCTGAGCAAACACAGTGGCAACAGTAGAAAGAAAAGACTCTCTTTTAACAGGAAGAAACCTCCAGCAGAACCAGGCTCAGGATGAGCGGCCATCTGCTTCGACCAGTTGGGTTTGGTAGAACAGGAAGAAGAAACAAGCACAGAATGGCAGGTCCAGATGTACTTTCTATTGGAAGAAAGACAAAAAACTCATGTTAATATAGAAATAATTGCAAATACATACAGGTAGATAGAGCAAGTAAAGACAGCAGCAGAGAGAGGAAATGTGGTCAGTTTGTCCTCCAGCAGTCTAAGCCTATAGCAGGATAACTAAGGTATAGCCCAGGAAACCCAAGCTAACCCTAACTACTGGTATAGGATTAATCAAAAAGGAAAAACCTAAGTCCAGTCTTAAAACTGGACAATGTGTCAGCCTCAGAAACTGGAAGTTGGTTCCACCAGAGAGGAGCCTGACAACTGAAAGATCTTCCTTCCATTCTACTTTTAAAAACTCTAGGAGCCACAAGTAAACCTGCAGTCTGAGAGCAAAGTGCTCTGTTAGGAAAATATGGAGCAATAAGATTGCTAAGATGGAGCTAGGTTGTTGAGAGCTTTGTATGTTTAGAAGATTTAGAATTATATCCTGAATTCTACAGGGAGCCAATGGAGAGAAGCTAAAACTGGAGCGATATAATGTCTCCTATCAACTCTCATTAAAGCTCAGGCAGCAGCGTTTTGGATTAACTGAAGACTTTTTAAAGAAAAAAAATTGACACCCAGATTGACGCCAAAAGTTAGTCAGTTTTACTTGAACATCCAATGATTACTTTCTGAGAGTGTCTTTAGTATCCAGCTAGTGGTTCATTAGATATTTTATTAACAGATAATCATACACTCACACACAGACCTAAGTAAAACATCTTTGCCTGCCTTTACCCTTTGAGGTGAGAACATCAATCATTATTTTTATTTATTTTTCTTTCTTGTCTCAGGTCCAGGGGGAGGAAGCACAGTGTCATTCTGCGGACCCAGCTGACGGTTCGTGTGCACGCCTGCATCGGTGAGTGCTGTTTGACGTGTTCCTGTGTTTACATTAAACCACAGATGGTCAAATCATCAACAAGAGCAGCTCCTGTCACCATTTCAGGGCTGTCAGTGTGGAACTTTCCAGATCTATGACCTTCTGCTTTTACTCACATTTGATTGATGCATAAAAATGTTCTTGATTTAAAACGTGTCGCGAAATAATGAGTTGTTGCTGTGAGGCGCGGGTGCTAGCGTGCTCACGAGTGTTCACAGTTTGATGGCCTTGAGTTTAGATCAGAGTAGAAGTGTACCACTGAATAGCAGTTAGCTGACATCAGTTCTAATTAAAGTTACACGATAAGAGTAAGGAGGAAACAGGGGATTGTGGTTTACATGTTACAGTGTTCAGTTTTGGACCTGAAAGTTGGACTTCTAACTCATTTCATGGCGATAACTCAAGACGAGAGAATCATTCCTGCTAATCTGATCGGAAACTGATCATTTAGACAAGATCAAGATCAAAGGTGGTTGACGCAGCCAAACACAGCCTGGGTGCACGCCATCATTCAGGCCTTCACCGTGTCGGAATGACGTTGTAGATTTGTGGTTTCTAAAATAATTTTCATTGTTTGTTGCAAACATTTATATCCTTTCCTGATAAAGTATCTTTGCTTGTTTGGACCATAACCTTACAAAACTTGATATAAATTTGTACCACTACTACATGGTGTGTAGCACAATCTTTTCACCACTCCAGCTCTAAGGACAAGGTCACAGATGAAGGTCAAAGGTTATACAATGCTTTGCTTGTCCTTGTCATTGCTCTAGATTGCTGTACTTTGTATAAGTTTGTCGATGGATGTATGATATGAGTCTTATTGAAACTAACCCCTACACGGTTTCAGCTACATTACTTTCTTTGGCAGGGCGCTCATCTGTTCCATGACTTGTCCACTGGGGTGGGTTGGACACTGTAGAGACCGAGACACGTTTGTGTTGTGCGCTGTTTGTACAGACAGTTTTCGAGCTTGTGGGGACGGCTCAGCGTAAGGGAAACAGAATGCTACTTCTGTAGCTTTTTAGCTAGCACGTCTGTATTGCACGCCGCTAGATTAGTGCTATGTCAGTGCTGGAAATTGTCGATTGGGCAAGGGTGTAGAGGGGTGGTACAGTTCGATTTGAGCGCTCGGTACTTTGGGTGGGGTTCCCTGCTTTTATAATGGTAGGGGAAACACTGCCCCACACTGGGCGCAATAGTGAACTGGTGGAAAATGTTGGCTCCTATAAACAGTTTTGCCTGTTGAAGTACCTTTACGCCAGTGCTTAATTCGTAAATCAAACAATGCTGGAACGCAGGTAGCGGCATGAGACCAAGGTTCGCTGAGGCCAACACTGATACCAGAACGTACACAACGCTTAGGCACACAAATATCAGAATACCAAACCAATTCATATTTA
>JBBPBX010085825.1:0-15017 GCA_038048925.1 Garcialebias charrua | reverse complement strand
GATGTTAACAGCTACAGACGTTAACAGCTACAGATGTTAACAGCTACAGACGTTAACAGCTACAGATGTTAACAGCTACAGATGTTAACAGCTACAGATGTTAACAGCTACAGACGCTAACAACTACAGATGTTAACAGCTACAGACGTTAACAGCTACAGATGTTAACAGCTACAGACGCTAACAACTACAGATGTTAACAGCTACAGACGTTAACAGCTACAGATGTTAACAGCTACAGACGTTAACAGCTACAGATGTTAACAGCAACAGATGTTAACAGCAACAGATGTTAACAGCTACAGATGTTAACAGCTACAGACACTAACAACTACAGATGTTAACAGCTACAGACGTTAACAGCTACAGATGTTAACAGCTACAGATGTTAACAGCTACAGATGTTAACAGCTACAGATGTTAACAGCTACAGACGCTAACAGCTACACATGCTAACAGCTACAGACGTTAACAGCCACAAATGTTAAAAGCTACAGACGTTAACAGCTACAGATGTTAACAGCAACAGATGTTAACAGCTACAGACGTTAACAGCTACAGATGTTAACAGCAACAGATGTTAACAGCAACAGATGTTAACAGCAACAGATGTTAACAGCTACAGATGTTAACAGCTACACATGCTAACAGCTACGGACGTTAACAGCCACAAATGTTAAAAGCTACAGACGTTAACAGCTACAGACGTTAACAGCTACAGACGCTAACTGCTACAGACGCTAACAGCTACAGAAGCTAACAGCTATAGACGCTAACAACTACAGATGTTACCAGCTACAGATGTTGTTAACAACTACAGACGTTAACAGCTACAGACATTAACAGCTACAGATGTTAACAGGTACAGACGTTAACAGCTAGAGATGTTAACAGCTACAGACGTTAACAGCTACAGACGTTAACAGCTACAGATGTTAACAGCTACAGACGTTAACAACTACAGATGTTAACAGCTACAGATGTTAACAGCTACAGATGTTAACAGCTACAGATGTTAACAGCTACAGACGCTAACAACTACAGATGTTAACAGCTACAGACGTTAACAGCTACAGATGTTAACAGCTACAGACACTAACAACTACAGATGTTAACAGCTACAGACGTTAACAGCTACAGATGTTAACAGCTACAGACGTTAACAGCTACAGATGTTAACAGCTACAGATTTAACAGCAACAGATGTTAACAGCTACAGATGTTAACAGCTACAGACGCTAACAACTACAGATGTTAACAGCTACAGACGTTAACAGCTACAGATGTTAACAGCTACAGATGTTAACAGCTACAGATGTTAACAGCTACAGACGCTAACAGCTACACATGCTAACAGCTACAGACGTTAACAGCCACAAATGTTAAAAGCTACAGACGTTAACAGCTACAGATGTTAACAGCAACAGATGTTAACAGCAACAGATGTTAACAGCTACAGACGTTAACAGCTACAGATGTTAACAGCAACAGATGTTAACAGCAACAGATGTTAACAGCTACAGATGTTAACAACTACAGACGTTAACAGCTACAGACGTTAACAGCTACAGACGTTAACAGCTACAGACGTTAACAGCTACAGACGTTAACAGCTACAGATGTTAACAGTTACAGATGTTAAAAACTAAAGATGCTAACAGCTACACATGCTAACAGCTACACATGCTAACAGCTAAACATGTTAAAAGCTACACATGTTAAAAGCTACAAATGTTAACAACTACAGATACTAACAGCTACAGATACTAACAGCTACAGATACTAACAGCTACAGATACTAACAGCTACAGATACTAACAGCTACAGATACTAACAGCTACAGATACTAACAGCTACAGATACTAACAGCTACAGATGTTAACGGCTAGAAATGTTAACAGCTACAAATGCTAACAGCTACAGATGTTAACAGCTACAGATGTTAACAGCTACAGATGTTAACAGCTACAGATATTAAAAGCTACAGACGTTAACAGCTAAAGATGTTAACAGCTACAGACGCTAACAGCTACAGACGTTAACAGCTAGAGAAATTAACAGCTATAGACGCTAACAGTTACAAATGCTAACAGCTACAGACGTTAACAGCTACAGACGTTAACAGCTACAGACGTTAACAGCTACAGACGTTAACAGCTACAGACGCTAACAGCTACAGATGTTAACAGCTACAAATGCTAACAGTTACAGATGTTAACAGCTACAGATGTTAACGGCTACAGATGTTAACAGCTACAGATGTTAATAGCTACAGATGTTAATAGCTACAGACGCTAACAGCTACAGACGCTAACAGCTACAGACGCTAACAGCTACAGACGCTAACAGCTACAGACGCTAACAGCTACAGCAGTTAACAGCTACAGACGCTAACAGCTACAGACGTTAACAGCTACAGACGTTGTTAACAGCTACAGACGTTGTTAACAGCTACAGACGTTAACAGCTACAGACGTTAACAGCTACAGATGTTAACAGCTACAGACGTTAACAGCTACAGTTGTTAACAGCTACAGACGTTAACAGCTACAGACGCTAACTGCTACAGACGCTAACAGCTACAGAAGCTAACAGCTATAGACGCTAACAACTACAGATGTTAACAGCTACAAATGCTAACAGTTACAGATGTTAACAGCTACAGATGTTAACGGCTACAGATGTTAACAGCTACAGATGTTAATAGCTACAGATGTTAATAGCTACAAACGCTAACAGCTACAGACGTTAACAGCTACAGACGCTAACAGCTACAGACGCTAACAGCTACAGCAGTTAACAGCTACAGACGCTAACAGCTACAGACGTTAACAGCTACAGAAGCTAACAGCTATAGACGCTAACAACTACAGATGTTACCAGCTACAGATGTTGTTAACAACTACAGACGTTAACAGCTACAGACATTAACAGCTACAGATGTTAACAGGTACAGATGTTAACAGCTACAGATGTTAACAGCTACAGACGTTAACAGCTACAGACGTTAACAGCTACAGACGTTAACAGCTACAGACGTTAAAGACCGTGTAAAGTGAATTTCAACATTTTCTTCAATAAACATTATAAATGTCATAATTGTAATCTTGTAGATGAGTAAAAAGTCTCAAAATTGTAGCTCAATTAATTTTGGAGTTATAGAGCAAACTGTGTATAAACATATTTCTATTTCAGGATTTTTTAGGCGTGTTTTAAATGTGACCATTAGTATAGCCCCACCCCCTGCAGCTCCAGCCGTATAAATTTGCCTCGGTGGAGCTGTTCACTCGTGAATCGCAGATAGCATCAGATAGCAATAGCATAGCAATAGCATAGATATTTTGTTCATTGTTAGCTAGCTAATCAATTATGCCTCGTTTGTGCATCCTCCCTGGATGTCGCAATGGTCAGGGCACCCGTACTAATCATAACATGTTTTTAAACCGCGTGGTTTTGTATCGAGTATCTGTAATGCTTGGATAGGTCAATGGATAAGGCGCTTGCCTTCCGTCCCAAACCCCACGGGTTCAAATCCCGCATGGTACAACTCTTTTTTTTTTTAAATTCATTCCAGATTAAAAACACACAAAAAAACTATTTACAAAAACAGCGTAACTCTTGGAAAAAGTAGCTGCTGTTACAGACAGAACTCGGATAAAAACAGAGCAGGTTTACTGGATCTCTGCTGCCTGCCTCTCCAGTCTCCACACAGTCAGCTCAGGGCAGGGGCTGGACACGAGCGCAGCTGCGCTGAAACCACGCCCACGCACTGACACGCTCCTAGCGTTCCAGGGCAAGGCAAAATCATGTTTTTTCATGATTTTTGAGACTTAATTTTATAAGGTAAACAATGTTTTTAATCAGTCAGATTTAAATGGGTGATTAATAACACATATTTATGCCATGTGACAAACTAAAAACACACATTTAATTTCACTTTACACGGTCTTTAACAGCTACAGACGTTAACAGCTACAGACGTTAACAGCTACAAATGCTAACAGCTACAGACGCTAACAGCTACAGACGCTAACAACTACAGATGTTAACAGCTACAGACGTTAACAGCTATAGATGTTAACAGCTACAGACGTTAACAGCTACAGATGTTAACAGCTACAAATGCTACCAGCTACAGACGTTAACAGCTGCAGACGTTAACAGCTACAGACGTTAACAGCTACAGATGTTAACAGCTACAGATGTTAACAGCAACAGATGTTAGCTACAGACGCTAACAGCTACAGATGTTAACAGCTACAGATGCTAACAACTACAGATGTTAACAGCTACAGACGCTAACAGCTACAGACGTTAACAGCTACAAATGCTAACAGCTACAGACATTAACAGCTACAGACGTTAACAGCTACAAATGCTAACAGCTACAGACATTAACAGCTACAGATGCTAAAAACTACAGATGTTAACAGCTACAGACGTTAACAGCTACAGACGTTAACAGCTACAGACGCTAACAGCTACAGACGCTAACAACTACAGCTGTTAACAGCTACAGACGTTAACAGCAACAGATGTTAACAGCTACAGACGTTAACAGCTACAGACGTTAACAGCTACAGACGTTAACAGCTAGAGATGTTAACAGCTACAGACGCTAACAGCTACAGACGTTAACAGCTACAGATGTTAACAGCTACAGACGCTAACAGCTACAGACGTTAACAGCTACAGACGTTAACAGCTACAGACGCTAACAGCTACAGACGCTAACAGCTACAGACGTTAACAGCTACAGATGCTAACAACTACAGACGTTAACAGCTACAGATGTTAACAGCTTGTTTTTCTCTTGCATTTGTTGTTGGATGTAACTGGGACCCTGTGTACATAATCTCGTTTTCAACACATGTACTACATGCGGTGCAAATGACAATAAATTCTCTCTGACTCTCTGACTCTCTGACTCTCTACAGATGTTAACAGCTAGAGATGTTAACAGCTACAGACGCTAACAGCTACAGACGTTAACAGCTACAGACGCTAACAGCTACAGACGTTAACAGCTACAGATGTTAACAGCTACAGACGCTGACAACTACAGACGTTAACAGCTACAGATGTTAACAGCTACAGACGTTAACAGCTACAGACGTTAACAGCTACAGATGTTAACAGCTACAGACGCTAACAGCTACAGACGTTAACAGCTACAGATGTTAACAGCTACAGACGTTAACAGCTACAGATGTTAACAGCAACAGATGTTAACAGCTACAGACGTTAACAGCTACAGATGTTAACAGCAACAGATGTTAACAGCAACAGATGTTAACAGCTACAGATGTTAACAGCTACAGACGCTAACAACTACAGATGTTAACAGCTACAGACGTTAACAGCTACAGATGTTAACAGCTACAGATGTTAACAGCTACAGATGTTAACAGCTACAGACGCTAACAGCTACACATGCTAACAGCTACAGACGTTAACAGCCACAAATGTTAAAAGCTACAGACGTTAACAGCTACAGATGTTAACAGCAACAGATGTTAACAGCTACAGACGTTAAAAGCTACAGATGTTAACAGCTACAGACGCTGACAACTACAGACGTTAACAACTACAGACGTTAACAGCTACAGACGTTAACAGCTAGAGATGTTAACAGCTACAGACGTTAACAGCTACAGACGTTAACAGCTACAGATGTTAACAGCAACAGATGTTAACAGTTACAGACGTTAACAGCTACAGATGTTAACAGCAACAGATGTTAACAGCAACAGATGTTAACAGCTACAGATGTTAACAGCTACAGACGCTAACAACTACAGATGTTAACAGCTACAGACGTTAACAGCTACAGATGTTAACAGCTACAGATGTTAACAGCTACAGATGTTAACAGCTACAGACGCTAACAACTACAGATGTTAACAGCTACAGACGTTAACAGCTACAGATGTTAACAGCTACAGACGCTAACAACTACAGATGTTAACAGCTACAGACGTTAACAGCTACAGATGTTAACAGCTACAGACGTTAACAGCTACAGATGTTAACAGCAACAGATGTTAACAGCAACAGATGTTAACAGCTACAGATGTTAACAGCTACAGACACTAACAACTACAGATGTTAACAGCTACAGACGTTAACAGCTACAGATGTTAACAGCTACAGATGTTAACAGCTACAGATGTTAACAGCTACAGATGTTAACAGCTACAGACGCTAACAGCTACACATGCTAACAGCTACAGACGTTAACAGCCACAAATGTTAAAAGCTACAGACGTTAACAGCTACAGATGTTAACAGCAACAGATGTTAACAGCTACAGACGTTAACAGCTACAGATGTTAACAGCAACAGATGTTAACAGCAACAGATGTTAACAGCAACAGATGTTAACAGCTACAGATGTTAACAGCTACACATGCTAACAGCTACGGACGTTAACAGCCACAAATGTTAAAAGCTACAGACGTTAACAGCTACAGACGTTAACAGCTACAGACGCTAACTGCTACAGACGCTAACAGCTACAGAAGCTAACAGCTATAGACGCTAACAACTACAGATGTTACCAGCTACAGATGTTGTTAACAACTACAGACGTTAACAGCTACAGACATTAACAGCTACAGATGTTAACAGGTACAGACGTTAACAGCTAGAGATGTTAACAGCTACAGACGTTAACAGCTACAGACGTTAACAGCTACAGATGTTAACAGCTACAGACGTTAACAACTACAGATGTTAACAGCTACAGACGTTAACAGCTACAGATGTTAACAGCTACAGATGTTAACAGCTACAGACGCTAACAACTACAGATGTTAACAGCTACAGACGTTAACAGCTACAGATGTTAACAGCTACAGACGCTAACAACTACAGATGTTAACAGCTACAGACGTTAACAGCTACAGATGTTAACAGCTACAGACGTTAACAGCTACAGATGTTAACAGCTACAGATGTTAACAGCAACAGATGTTAACAGCTACAGATGTTAACAGCTACAGACGCTAACAACTACAGATGTTAACAGCTACAGACGTTAACAGCTACAGATGTTAACAGCTACAGATGTTAACAGCTACAGATGTTAACAGCTACAGACGCTAACAGCTACACATGCTAACAGCTACAGACGTTAACAGCCACAAATGTTAAAAGCTACAGACGTTAACAGCTACAGATGTTAACAGCAACAGATGTTAACAGCAACAGATGTTAACAGCTACAGACGTTAACAGCTACAGATGTTAACAGCAACAGATGTTAACAGCAACAGATGTTAACAGCTACAGATGTTAACAACTACAGACGTTAACAGCTACAGACGTTAACAGCTACAGACGTTAACAGCTACAGACGTTAACAGCTACAGACGTTAACAGCTACAGATGTTAACAGTTACAGATGTTAAAAACTAAAGATGCTAACAGCTACACATGCTAACAGCTACACATGCTAACAGCTAAACATGTTAAAAGCTACACATGTTAAAAGCTACAAATGTTAACAACTACAGATACTAACAGCTACAGATACTAACAGCTACAGATACTAACAGCTACAGATACTAACAGCTACAGATACTAACAGCTACAGATACTAACAGCTACAGATACTAACAGCTACAGATACTAACAGCTACAGATGTTAACGGCTAGAAATGTTAACAGCTACAAATGCTAACAGCTACAGATGTTAACAGCTACAGATGTTAACAGCTACAGATGTTAACAGCTACAGATATTAAAAGCTACAGACGTTAACAGCTAAAGATGTTAACAGCTACAGACGCTAACAGCTACAGACGTTAACAGCTAGAGAAATTAACAGCTATAGACGCTAACAGTTACAAATGCTAACAGCTACAGACGTTAACAGCTACAGACGTTAACAGCTACAGACGTTAACAGCTACAGACGTTAACAGCTACAGACGCTAACAGCTACAGATGTTAACAGCTACAAATGCTAACAGTTACAGATGTTAACAGCTACAGATGTTAACGGCTACAGATGTTAACAGCTACAGATGTTAATAGCTACAGATGTTAATAGCTACAGACGCTAACAGCTACAGACGCTAACAGCTACAGACGCTAACAGCTACAGACGCTAACAGCTACAGACGCTAACAGCTACAGCAGTTAACAGCTACAGACGCTAACAGCTACAGACGTTAACAGCTACAGACGTTGTTAACAGCTACAGACGTTAACAGCTACAGACGTTAACAGCTACAGACGTAACAGCTACATGTTAACAGCTACAGACGTTAACAGCTACAGTTGTTAACAGCTACAGACGTTAACAGCTACAGACGCTAACTGCTACAGACGCTAACAGCTACAGAAGCTAACAGCTATAGACGCTAACAACTACAGATGTTAACAGCTACAAATGCTAACAGTTACAGATGTTAACAGCTACAGATGTTAACGGCTACAGATGTTAACAGCTACAGATGTTAATAGCTACAGATGTTAATAGCTACAAACGCTAACAGCTACAGACGTTAACAGCTACAGACGCTAACAGCTACAGACGCTAACAGCTACAGCAGTTAACAGCTACAGACGCTAACAGCTACAGACGTTAACAGCTACAGACGTTGTTAACAGCTACAGACGTTGTTAACAGCTACAGACGTTAACAGCTACAGACGTTAACAGCTACAGATGTTAACAGCTACAGACGTTAACAGCTACAGTTGTTAACAGCTACAGACGTTAACAGCTACAGACGCTAACTGCTACAGACGCTAACAGCTACAGAAGCTAACAGCTATAGACGCTAACAACTACAGATGTTACCAGCTACAGATGTTGTTAACAACTACAGACGTTAACAGCTACAGACATTAACAGCTACAGATGTTAACAGGTACAGATGTTAACAGCTACAGACGTTAACAGCTACAGACGTTAACAGCTACAGACGTTAACAGCTACAGACGTTAAAGACCGTGTAAAGTGAATTTCAACATTTTCTTCAATAAACATTATAAATGTCATAATTGTAATCTTGTAGATGAGTAAAAAGTCTCAAAATTGTAGCTCAATTAATTTTGGAGTTATAGAGCAAACTGTGTATAAACATATTTCTATTTCAGGATTTTTTAGGCGTGTTTTAAATGTGACCATTAGTATAGCCCCACCCCCTGCAGCTCCAGCCGTATAAATTTGCCTCGGTGGAGCCGTTCACTCGTGAATCGCAGATAGCATCAGATAGCAATAGCATAGCAATAGCATAGATATTTTGTTCATTGTTAGCTAGCTAATCAATTATGCCTCGTTTGTGCATCCTCCCTGGATGTCGCAATGGTCAGGGCACCCGTACTAATCATAACATGTTTTTAAACCGCGTGGTTTTGTATCGAGTATCTGTAATGCTTGGATAGGTCAATGGATAAGGCGCTTGCCTTCCGTCCCAAACCCCACGGGTTCAAATCCCGCATGGTACAACTCTTTTTTTTTTTAAATTCATTCCAGATTAAAAACACACAAAAAAACTATTTACAAAAACAGCGTAACTCTTGGAAAAAGTAGCTGCTGTTACAGACAGAACTCGGATAAAAACAGAGCAGGTTTACTGGATCTCTGCTGCCTGCCTCTCCAGTCTCCACACAGTCAGCTCAGGGCAGGGGCTGGACACGAGCGCAGCTGCGCTGAAACCACGCCCACGCACTGACACGCTCCTAGCGTTCCAGGGCAAGGCAAAATCATGTTTTTTCATGATTTTTGAGACTTAATTTTATAAGGTAAACAATGTTTTTAATCAGTCAGATTTAAATGGGTGATTAATAACACATATTTATGCCATGTGACAAACTAAAAACACACATTTAATTTCACTTTACACGGTCTTTAACAGCTACAGACGTTAACAGCTACAGACGTTAACAGCTACAAATGCTAACAGCTACAGACGCTAACAGCTACAGACGCTAACAGCTACAGACGTTAACAGCTACAGATGTTAACAGCTACAGATGTTAACAGCAACAGATGTTAACAGCAACAGATGTTAACAGCTACAGACGTTAACAGCTACAGACGTTAACAGCTACAGATGTTAACAGCAACAGATGTTAACAGCAACAGATGTTAACAGCTACAGATGTTAACAGCTACACATGCTAACAGCTACGGACGTTAACAGCCACAAATGTTAAAAGCTACAGACGTTAACAGCTACAGACGTTAACAGCTACAGACGCTAACTGCTACAGACGCTAACAGCTACAGAAGCTAACAGCTATAGACGCTAACAACTACAGATGTTACCAGCTACAGATGTTGTTAACAACTACAGACGTTAACAGCTACAGACATTAACAGCTACAGATGTTAACAGGTACAGATGTTAACAGCTACAGATGTTAACAGCTACAGACGTTAACAGCTACAGACGTTAACAGCTACAGACGTTAACAGCTACAGACGTTAAAGACCGTGTAAAGTGAATTTCAACATTTTCTTCAATAAACATTATAAATGTCATAATTGTAATCTTGTAGATGAGTAAAAAGTCTCAAAATTGTAGCTCAATTAATTTTGGAGTTATAGAGCAAACTGTGTATAAACATATTTCTATTTCAGGATTTTTTAGGCGTGTTTTAAATGTGACCATTAGTATAGCCCCACCCCCTGCAGCTCCAGCCGTATAAATTTGCCTCGGTGGAGCTGTTCACTCGTGAATCGCAGATAGCATCAGATAGCAATAGCATAGCAATAGCATAGATATTTTGTTCATTGTTAGCTAGCTAATCAATTATGCCTCGTTTGTGCATCCTCCCTGGATGTCGCAATGGTCAGGGCACCCGTACTAATCATAACATGTTTTTAAACCGCGTGGTTTTGTATCGAGTATCTGTAATGCTTGGATAGGTCAATGGATAAGGCGCTTGCCTTCCGTCCCAAACCCCACGGGTTCAAATCCCGCATGGTACAACTCTTTTTTTTTTTAAATTCATTCCAGATTAAAAACACACAAAAAAACTATTTACAAAAACAGCGTAACTCTTGGAAAAAGTAGCTGCTGTTACAGACAGAACTCGGATAAAAACAGAGCAGGTTTACTGGATCTCTGCTGCCTGCCTCTCCAGTCTCCACACAGTCAGCTCAGGGCAGGGGCTGGACACGAGCGCAGCTGCGCTGAAACCACGCCCACGCACTGACACGCTCCTAGCGTTCCAGGGCAAGGCAAAATCATGTTTTTTCATGATTTTTGAGACTTAATTTTATAAGGTAAACAATGTTTTTAATCAGTCAGATTTAAATGGGTGATTAATAACACATATTTATGCCATGTGACAAACTAAAAACACACATTTAATTTCACTTTACACGGTCTTTAACAGCTACAGACGTTAACAGCTACAGACGTTAACAGCTACAAATGCTAACAGCTACAGACGCTAACAGCTACAGACGCTAACAACTACAGATGTTAACAGCTACAGACGTTAACAGCTATAGATGTTAACAGCTACAGACGTTAACAGCTACAGATGTTAACAGCTACAAATGCTACCAGCTACAGACGTTAACAGCTGCAGACGTTAACAGCTACAGACGTTAACAGCTACAGATGTTAACAGCTACAGATGTTAACAG
Source organism: Garcialebias charrua (assembly GCA_038048925.1). Lineage (NCBI taxonomy): Eukaryota > Metazoa > Chordata > Actinopteri > Cyprinodontiformes > Rivulidae > Garcialebias > Garcialebias charrua. Next base: position 3,403 of record JBBPBX010085825.1, on the reverse strand, counting down.
CAACAGATGTTAGCTACAGACGCTAACAGCTACAGATGTTAACAGCTACAGATGCTAACAACTACAGATGTTAACAGCTACAGACGCTAACAGCTACAGACGTTAACAGCTACAAATGCTAACAGCTACAGACATTAACAGCTACAGACGTTAACAGCTACAAATGCTAACAGCTACAGACATTAACAGCTACAGATGCTAAAAACTACAGATGTTAACAGCTACAGACGTTAACAGCTACAGACGTTAACAGCTACAGACGCTAACAGCTACAGACGCTAACAACTACAGCTGTTAACAGCTACAGACGTTAACAGCAACAGATGTTAACAGCTACAGACGTTAACAGCTACAGACGTTAACAGCTACAGACGTTAACAGCTAGAGATGTTAACAGCTACAGACGCTAACAGCTACAGACGTTAACAGCTACAGATGTTAACAGCTACAGACGCTAACAGCTACAGACGTTAACAGCTACAGACGTTAACAGCTACAGACGCTAACAGCTACAGACGCTAACAGCTACAGACGTTAACAGCTACAGATGCTAACAACTACAGACGTTAACAGCTACAGATGTTAACAGCTTGTTTTTCTCTTGCATTTGTTGTTGGATGTAACTGGGACCCTGTGTACATAATCTCGTTTTCAACACATGTACTACATGCGGTGCAAATGACAATAAATTCTCTCTGACTCTCTGACTCTCTGACTCTCTACAGATGTTAACAGCTAGAGATGTTAACAGCTACAGACGCTAACAGCTACAGACGTTAACAGCTACAGACGCTAACAGCTACAGACGTTAACAGCTACAGATGTTAACAGCTACAGACGCTGACAACTACAGACGTTAACAGCTACAGATGTTAACAGCTACAGACGTTAACAGCTACAGACGTTAACAGCTACAGATGTTAACAGCTACAGACGCTAACAGCTACAGACGTTAACAGCTACAGATGTTAACAGCTACAGACGTTAACAGCTACAGATGTTAACAGCAACAGATGTTAACAGCTACAGACGTTAACAGCTACAGATGTTAACAGCAACAGATGTTAACAGCAACAGATGTTAACAGCTACAGATGTTAACAGCTACAGACGCTAACAACTACAGATGTTAACAGCTACAGACGTTAACAGCTACAGATGTTAACAGCTACAGATGTTAACAGCTACAGATGTTAACAGCTACAGACGCTAACAGCTACACATGCTAACAGCTACAGACGTTAACAGCCACAAATGTTAAAAGCTACAGACGTTAACAGCTACAGATGTTAACAGCAACAGATGTTAACAGCTACAGACGTTAAAAGCTACAGATGTTAACAGCTACAGACGCTGACAACTACAGACGTTAACAACTACAGACGTTAACAGCTACAGACGTTAACAGCTAGAGATGTTAACAGCTACAGACGTTAACAGCTACAGACGTTAACAGCTACAGATGTTAACAGCAACAGATGTTAACAGTTACAGACGTTAACAGCTACAGATGTTAACAGCAACAGATGTTAACAGCAACAGATGTTAACAGCTACAGATGTTAACAGCTACAGACGCTAACAACTACAGATGTTAACAGCTACAGACGTTAACAGCTACAGATGTTAACAGCTACAGATGTTAACAGCTACAGATGTTAACAGCTACAGACGCTAACAACTACAGATGTTAACAGCTACAGACGTTAACAGCTACAGATGTTAACAGCTACAGACGCTAACAACTACAGATGTTAACAGCTACAGACGTTAACAGCTACAGATGTTAACAGCTACAGACGTTAACAGCTACAGATGTTAACAGCAACAGATGTTAACAGCAACAGATGTTAACAGCTACAGATGTTAACAGCTACAGACACTAACAACTACAGATGTTAACAGCTACAGACGTTAACAGCTACAGATGTTAACAGCTACAGATGTTAACAGCTACAGATGTTAACAGCTACAGATGTTAACAGCTACAGACGCTAACAGCTACACATGCTAACAGCTACAGACGTTAACAGCCACAAATGTTAAAAGCTACAGACGTTAACAGCTACAGATGTTAACAGCAACAGATGTTAACAGCTACAGACGTTAACAGCTACAGATGTTAACAGCAACAGATGTTAACAGCAACAGATGTTAACAGCAACAGATGTTAACAGCTACAGATGTTAACAGCTACACATGCTAACAGCTACGGACGTTAACAGCCACAAATGTTAAAAGCTACAGACGTTAACAGCTACAGACGTTAACAGCTACAGACGCTAACTGCTACAGACGCTAACAGCTACAGAAGCTAACAGCTATAGACGCTAACAACTACAGATGTTACCAGCTACAGATGTTGTTAACAACTACAGACGTTAACAGCTACAGACATTAACAGCTACAGATGTTAACAGGTACAGACGTTAACAGCTACAGATGTTAACAGCTACAGACGTTAACAGCTACAGACGTTAACAGCTACAGATGTTAACAGCTACAGACGCTAACAACTACAGATGTTAACAGCTACAGACGTTAACAGCTACAGATGTTAACAGCTACAGATGTTAACAGCTACAGATGTTAACAGCTACAGACGCTAACAACTACAGATGTTAACAGCTACAGACGTTAACAGCTACAGATGTTAACAGCTACAGACACTAACAACTACAGATGTTAACAGCTACAGACGTTAACAGCTACAGATGTTAACAGCTACAGACGTTAACAGCTACAGATGTTAACAGCTACAGATGTTAACAGCAACAGATGTTAACAGCTACAGATGTTAACAGCTACAGACGCTAACAACTACAGATGTTAACAGCTACAGACGTTAACAGCTACAGATGTTAACAGCTACAGATGTTAACAGCTACAGATGTTAACAGCTACAGACGCTAACAGCTACACATGCTAACAGCTACAGACGTTAACAGCCACAAATGTTAAAAGCTACAGACGTTAACAGCTACAGATGTTAACAGCAACAGATGTTAACAGCAACAGATGTTAACAGCTACAGACGTTAACAGCTACAGATGTTAACAGCAACAGATGTTAACAGCAACAGATGTTAACAGCTACAGATGTTAACAACTACAGACGTTAACAGCTACAGACGTTAACAGCTACAGACGTTAACAGCTACAGACGTTAACAGCTACAGACGTTAACAGCTACAGATGTTAACAGTTACAGATGTTAAAAACTAAAGATGCTAACAGCTACACATGCTAACAGCTACACATGCTAACAGCTAAACATGTTAAAAGCTACACATGTTAAAAGCTACAAATGTTAACAACTACAGATACTAACAGCTACAGATACTAACAGCTACAGATACTAACAGCTACAGATACTAACAGCTACAGATACTAACAGCTACAGATA
>JBBPBX010085824.1:0-15017 GCA_038048925.1 Garcialebias charrua | reverse complement strand
ATTTTTATTCTTACAGAATTTGTGTTCTCTCCATATCAGTTTGTTCATTCATTCATTCAACCTTTATTTATACAGGCTGGACTCGTTGAGCCACGGGGACTCATTTACAAGAGGGACCTGTCTCACTCACACCTAGGGTCAATTTAGAGTTAACAATCAGCCTAACATGCATGTTTTTGGACTGTGGGAGGAAACCGGAGCACCCGGAGAAAACCCACGCATGCACGGAGAGAACATGCAAACTCCACCCAGAAAGGCCCCCGGACCAGGATTTGAACCGGGGACCTGCTCGCTTAGAGGCAGTCAAAGTCAACTTTATTGTCAGAACTGCAATATGTACAGGACATACACAGGACCGAAATTGCGTTTCTCTCAGTCCCTCGGTGCAACAGTAACCATCTAAACACTAAACACTAAAACATTTAATAAACATAAGCATAAAATAGTAAAAAAGTGTAACACTGTCCTGAGTTTTTTCATAATAGTATAAAAGTATGAAAATTTACACCAACACTGAAACACCAAACACCCCTAAAACACCAAACACCCAATGAACATAAGCATAAAATGAAATAATAAAAGTGTAATACTGTCCTGAGTTTTTGCATAGTAGTATAAAAAGTATAAAACGTATATCTATAAAATAAACTGAAGTTTCTAGCGTTGACATTTGCAAAGAGTCATCAACATCTCCAAAAGTTTGGTCTGTGTTGTAAAAAGCTGCACTTTGAACCTGCAGAAGGAATGTTGTTGTTGGAATATGGGGGAGGTGTTTTGTTTTTGCTACTGGGGCATGTTTTGAGCACACAAAAGACTTCAGCCCCAGGGGGTCACACAAACCTAATGGAATGCAAATCCTTCAATCTGTCATTTTACAGTCTCTGGTAAGTGTAGTACTCATCTGAATATTCTGGTATTCCTAGTGTTAATCCTGTTATAATCCAGTCAGGAAAGTCTGCACTTCCAGCAGACTGAATAAGTCTTCGTTGTAATTCCACAGAAAAACCTCCAGGTAATTCTGTCGTGTTAAAAATCCCAGTTGTAATCCATCAAAACTGTTCAGGGCCAAATGGATGTCTTCCTTCACATCAAGGATTCAGAAAAATAGTATTTTCCTTTAAATGATGTTTAATCCATCATTTTATTCTGTGGTACTGACGAGAGACCTTCCGAAGCAGGCCGGAGACTAAAAATAGAACATTGTGTTCTTTTAGACTGTAAACTACTTTACGCTTGACCTTCGATGTATAAAACTTCCTCCAAACTCCCTTCAAGCTTCTGTGGTACTGATGAACAGGCCTTCCTTAGCCGGCCGGAGCCTAAAATTGGAACATAGTGTACTTACAAAAACATCTCGCCTGCTGCACTCCTGACTCTCTGCTTTAATTCATCAAAGCTTGTAGTTTTTTCAACAAAATTCTTGGTTCTGTCCAGTTGATGAGGTATTTTCAGCAGGATGGAGATAAAGAGCACACCGTGTTTTCTCAGTTCTCAGTCCAAGGCCAGTCAGCCTTCAGTGGGCAGATCCTGCTCCGGGGTCGGTCTCGGATGACCCAAAACAGTAACTTAATTAATAGTTGAATTAAATCAAAAAGAATTTGTTTGTTCCACAAAAAATCTTTTCAAATCAGGAGAAATAGTATTCCACAAAAGAGCAGCTTTTAATCCCTCATTGGCCGACGAGAGGCCCTCTACAGCAGAGCGGAGATAAAAAGTACATCGTGTTCCACTAACATAAACAGACTTGCGGTGCTCCGTCAGCGCACAGAGCTTCTCCCAAAATCACTTTAATTTTTCATCAACAGAGGAATCCTTGTAACTGATTTTTTCTGTTTCCAGATAGTAGCAGTCTTGTTGCTTGTTATACTATATTTAATATAATTTTAATGCTCTGGACAAGAATGGGAATATTTCCTTACCTTCTGTTCGGCAAATCCACAGGGGCCATTTACCAAAGGCAAGGAAAAAATACCTCAATCCTGAATCAAGATTTGAGGCTATATTCCAGCTCTGTAATTAATCCAATTTTTGAAGAAGAATAGCAAGGGATCCAGGCTGAAGCAAAAATATCTCCTTTTTTGTCCAAGGAGAGTCTTTTTAGAATATTCTATCTTCTTCTTTGTAGTTCCAGAGCGTCCGTCTTTGTCCAGTAATCCAAATGGTCTTCAAAAAATCTTCAGCCCCTTTCTCCTCTCAGACAGCCTTATTTATAGTCAAGAAAAGGGTTTGACCCCCACTATTCTAGACAACCATGTCATTTTCCTGTTTTTTCATTGGTCAGTGATGAGGCAACTTTCCCAGCCTTCACCGGACTGGTGACATAATGTCTCTCCAGCTGTCACCCTCCCTTCACCAGAGAATGACCCAATGCCATCTGTCATCTGGCAAAGTTCCAACTTCTTCAGTCAGAAGAAATTTTCAACTTTCACCCAGATTTACTCAAACTGTGGAAAAACACTCTTTTAACGTGCTATGTAATGTTCAAAACTATATTTTTCAACCCTCAGCAGTGAAGCATCCTTTAGTTTGCTGTGAATCATAAAAGAAAACATAAAATAACATACATTTTACTTCTCAATACATAATTCTGCATATTCAGTCAATCACTTAACATCCAGAAAACATTTTGCTTCAATAGAATTCTGTTTCACAAAAGTTCACATTCCCATCTGAAGCTTTTCACTTTTCTTTTGAACCAAGGCCTGACTTTCTCCTGTGTCTCAGCTGTGTTTAAGATAAGAGACCGTGCTCCTCACACTAAAATGTATGTGTGTGTGTGTGGGTGCGTGTGCTCGTGTGCGCGTGTGTGTGTGTGTGTGTGCGTTAGAGCCTCTGTGTCTGGCTGCTGTAGCATGGTTCAAAAATGCTCATTCAAAGATTTTATTTTAATTATCTTTGTTTCAAATGCTTTAAAAACTCTTTTCATTTTTAACAGGCCTTAAATCACAGAGCTCTGTTTTAAGAGGCCTTCAGCTCATCTAACAAAGTGTTCTTTTATTTTGGGGAGTTCTATTTGACAACACAGCAAAACACAGCAAAACTAACAGCAGAAAGGTTTGCCTCTGAGGCCTTCCTGCGTTTTTATCTACTTGACCTAATTCTGTTCAGGCCTCCTGGGCCTGAGTGAGCATGCATATATGACCTTTGCTGTGTGCAGGCATAGCAAGGCTTGCTATGTTACTACAGAGGGCAGAGCCCGTTCCAAATAACCACAACTAACCATAACAGGTTTAACAAATAATGTTTGTTCAAACCACAAAGACGAGGCACCAGAATACAAACAAAAGTTACAAAGCATACTCCATGTTTTCTCTGTCAGTAAATTAAAAATGCCATGATTAGAACCAAGGTTTAAAAACCATATATAACAATTGTGTTTTTGTACACCCTGTACTCAGGGCCTGTGAGTGATCATATATGTGTTATTAATCTGGTTTTGTGTGTGTGCGTGAACGTGAATTTGATGTGTGTCTTAAGTCAGTCTGTTTTCAATATAAAAGTCCTGCATACTTTGACACCCCCTGCTTGAAAACAGGCGGTACTGCTCAAACAAGTCCCTTAACACTCATCGTGATCTTCTCGTCATCTGTGTCCATGCCATCTGGGACCCCGAGATGTCGTCGTCAGGTCACGCGGGATCCTTGGTGCCTCTGGACCCTGGATTGCTGTTCGCTTCTTCTCAACCTCCATCATGGTGTAGTCATCCTGGTTGGTTCCACGTGTGCCGCCCGGCTGAGGTGAGGTCGTCCTCCTCAGGTCATCTCCTCAGGTCATCTCCGGAGATCCTGTAGTGGTCAATGATTCTTCGTTCTCCCTTGTTGATCGAGCATCAGGATCAGCATTCTCCCTGGCCTCAGGCATCAGTGTTTCAGCATTCTCCCTGGCTTCAGATATCCTTCAGGTGAGTAGGCAGCATTGCCATCCACACCTACTGAAGCGGTGGTGTTGGCCTTGGGTCTTCAAGAATCAAGTCAGACTCTGGGTCAATGGGATCAGCAACTGCTGAACTGACTGGGATAGCGCTGTCAGGTTCTTCCGGCTTAGCTGGGCCGGTTGTATCAGGACATTGCAAATAAGCAAATAAGTGAAATAAGTAAAGAAGTAAATAAGTAAACTAAATTCTATATACTAGCAAGAGCCGGGGGGGTTTTAAGCGGTGTTGGCTAAAATTATCAATTTCTTTCTGCTTTCGGAATCAAACCTCCTGGGTCGTACTTTGGGACTTTGCTCAGTAGCGTTGATTCTGGCACCGTCTTGTGTTTTACGGTGTGGACAGTCTTGACTTTTGGTTAGGTTTTGATGTTCTCCAGTTCGGTTTCTTCTGATGAAAGGAGGGACTTTGTCACAGTCCAGATGAATATTGCCCCAAAATTCCCAACGAGGGAGTATGGCTTGGCAGCTGTCATCCTTCAGTGGGGCAGGATGAATCACTTCAGCCTCCCAGTAACCCTGGTGGCATAATCCCATTAGTGGTCTACAGCCCCAATCACAGTGCCATTCAGGGGTTTCTTTGTCCAGATGAATCCAGTTACATCTCGTTGTCCTTTTTATGTTGTGATGCAGGAGCATTATCCAGGTCACAATTCCTTCAGGCAAAATCAGTAGATTGATTACCTTGAAGTGGGGTTTGTCAGGCCCCGTTAGGTTCTCAGCTTCTACTGCAGACACCCATTCAGGGGTGTTTCTCAGCTGGTACATCCAAGCTGGATAGCCTGCTAGTCTTACTCTTTCCCAGGTCTTGGTAAGATTTTCAACAGTTTCATTTCTGTCCCATGGTACGAAGATGTCTCTTTGCGTGGTGTCCCAGCAGGTCATGTTTGCATATTTGGATCTCCCATGGGAGACATTTACATGCGTTAGGCTCCATGGTCTGATTCCGGCTTGATACAAAATAACCAACAACATAACTAAGCCTATTAACACTACGAATCCCCGCAGCAGGGTTCGTAGACAAGTTGCTTTATCCATTCTCGTAATCCTTAAACAGTCCTTAGGTCGGTCAGGGGTCGCCATATCTTCATAGATTTGTGGTACATCTGCATAGATGTGTGGATCTTCTTCATTGATGTGTGGATCTGCATCGCTGTTTGAATCATCCCGACTTAGTCTACTTTCCAGGCTTGTCATGTTGAGAAAGTTTCTTTTCAAAGACTTTGCTTCTCTTAGCTCTGGGCTTCCTCTTCGAGCGCCTGTGAGTTATGGTCACTTGATCTTTGAGGAGTTCCAGATATAGTGGAGAGGGGTGTGGCCATCCAGGTTGCAACCTTTACCACACCCACTTCCACCGAATCACCAGCCATTCGGTAGGTTCAGGCTGGGGTCCTTCCAGTGGCCATTTCTGTTGGGGTTTGGGTCCCCATCTCAATTTGATTCATTCCTTTTATCGTCAGGTAGACCACATTAAATATCCATGGTGAGGTTGGAGGACAAGGCTTAGGGTGATATTCTTCTTGAGGTTCATCCAAATGAGACTTTCTGGTATTTTAATGTTTGTGTAGAAATAGTTCTTGGTGCAGTTTTCCCATATAGAGATGTCAATTTTGGGTTTGTTGAACCATACTATGCTTACTGCTATATTTAGGGCTAGTATTTTCGGGCCCAATGTGGTCGCATTTGACTCATACTGGGACTTGGCCCTCTTTTCCTTTCACACGTCCTTTGTACAGTTCCACGCAGAGAGGAGATGGGTGTGGCAATTCCGGTCTCAACCCTCTCCACACCCATTTCCATTGATAGACCCCCCAACATGTAGGTTCAAGCTGGGGGCCTTGCAGCCCACAAAAAGGTTCGTCAGATGGGTCCTCACCTCTTCGACGCTGTTCCTCCGCCTCCCACAGTCTCTGTCTGAACATTTCCCTGGATTTTCTTCCATATTGCACATAGTGTTCACCCCATTCTTCCAACGCTGTTACCGTACTGACAAGAGGGTGTCCTCTGTACGATACAGTCGTCCTGTAAGCCATCCGTACTGGGTATTCTTCCCAATCGTTGATGGATGTGCAGACTCGATCACACAGCATTCTTAGGGGCAGCTCAGTGTTTTCAACCACTATTTTGTTTGGGTTAGTTTCTCGGTTGTAGATGCTTATTTTCATGGCTCGGCTTGTTGTCCAAACCTCCAACTCCCCTATGGAGATCTCGCAGAAATGTGTTTGATGTGGCTCTCTGTAATTATGGCCCCATCTGATTTTGAATTGCATTCCGAGTACTATTAAATAGACAACATTGAAGATCCATGGTGTCCCCATTGGGCTGGGGTTGTATGGCCTTCTCCATGAGTCTTTTGTTACTGCGTAGTCAGTGACACCTCTAAGAGACCCTTTAGTTAGGTCTTTGTTCCTGTAGAACATTATACATGAGCAGTAGTAATTTTTGGTTCTGTTAAACTTTAGGGTGTAATCTTTTCTGGGACGGTCTAACTTTACTAGTTCTTTCCGTACAATTAGAGCTGGTTGATACGGTCCTGTCCTGGATCGTTGAATCAGCAAATTCCACACATAAGTGGGTGCCTCGTCCTCTGAGTCTGAGTCATTGTAAAGCGGGTCTCTGTCCCAGGACCAGCATGTTTCGATGATTTTTGCAGATTTTATATTATCTCTCCCTTTCCAGATATAATTTGGACACCTCACGATTTGATCTAATAATTCTCTACCTTTCTTTCTGCGATGATGAGATCCTTTGATGATTCTAGCGCCCCGTCGTTCAGTTTTTAGTTGTTCATTTCCTTGTTCATGTGCTTCCATTCCCTCAGAAATGTCTTGCTGGCCCAAGCGTTCAGTACACTTCGCTTTTTCTCTGTTTAACTGGGTTGGGACTTTTCTGTGTTTTCTTTATTGTCTTTGGTCAGCTGTATTGTAGCTCCCACCGAATACACTCCCTTGTGTGGAGCCACGACCATCCGTACTGAGACTTTAATCCACTGGGTGGAGTCAGGTCTTATGGGCGTGTCTACCCTTTGTGCCTCGTTTGACAATTTACACAGTACTTTACCATAGTCCCCTCCCACTTACAGGTACAATCTTCTGGGCCTCTTTCACTCAAATCCCATTGTGTGAAGATCATTACTCTAGGTAAAACTGTGGTCCTACATTTCCCACAAATAAAAGCATCCATTACTTTTACGGGTTTTAGTTGCAACTCCCGTACATCTTCTTTCTTTTCACCTCAGCTCTGAGGGGCTTATTTTTTCATCTCTTTTTGTTTCTTCGCCTCAAGTTTGAGGGGCTCACAGTTTCATTTTATTTTTTTCTTCGCCTCAGGTTTGAGGGGCTTAGTCTTTTTTCTTCACCTCAGGTTAGAGGGGCTTAACTTTTCCTGGTCCTTCCCACCAAATGGGTAGGCCAGTAGGTTCCATGTTGACTTCACAGCTGTTTTGCAGCTTTAATCAACTTGATCATTTCACATTCTGCTGACAGGTATCTTCTCTTGGCGTACTCCAAGATCTTCAGAGCCCTACCTGCCCAAAGCTCTGAGGTTGTTGTCTTAAGATAACTCCCCCGCATATAGTGGCCATTCTACGATAGGGGAGCATGGTACTTGGTTCATTGGCCATAATCCGGTTTCTGGTTTGAATTAGCTAGGAATTGGCTTCAGTTGCTCTATTTCTCGGATTCCCTGTTTTTGTTAACACAACCGTGTTATTGTCTAATATTCTCTTCACTTTGTCTGTGGCGTTGTATTTTGGACCCACAGACTTGTTCCAGCATGCTGACGACACTGTTGTCATTAGCTTTTCTTGCCGGTTTAACTACCACATACCCTGACCTGGAGTCCACTAGCACTAGAAGATATTTCTCTCCCTTCTTGCTAGTGACTCCCATGGGTCCAGCAACATCCATGCACACTGAGCCCCAAGGTATGATACTCTTGATAGTTTGTCCATCCACTCGGTGCCCGCAACGTCCTGCGTCATATTGACCACATACCACACAGTCCTGCAGTACCTTGCGAATTTGCTTCATGGGAATCCAGAGCTCCTGACTCTCCAACTCCTTACGTGTAGGTTGTACGCCCGTATGACCTAGCCCTTCATGCACGCCACGCACAACCTCTAACACGTACTCCTGTGGGACCCTCGGCCCGCCGGGGTTTGTTCCCACTCTCGATCCCGACAAAAACGATCTTTCTCTGTTGCACATTTTTTGAATCTAGCCACAGAGGCTGACTTAATGATTTGCTTCAACTTCTCTTTCCCAGCCGGGGAGAAGTCGCTTTCATTCACTCGTTGTTCTGTTACTTCGGGGATATTTTCACAGGTATTTGTACAGTCCTGTTTGCCAATTGAACTGTAAGGTGTTATATTGTTTTTAGGTTTCTGCGGGTCATAGACACCTCTGCCCCAAAGACTATTAGGTAAGGTTTTCCATCCACTTTGGCATAGATTTCAACCCCGTCCTAATAAGCGTTATCTAGGGTGACCCGCAACCTTTCGGCCATTATTTAGCTGGTCCCCCATCCCTTCTCAGTCGGAATTCATGAAGGGCCTTTCTTTCATCAGGGGTCATTTTAGCATATTCTTTTGAGGGCACATAGTCGCCCCATCTTCGAGGTGTTGTGTTAGCTGCTTCGGCTTGAAATCCCCTTTGTTGTTGGTTTTGTTGTTGAGCCCTAGGGGCTGCTTTTGGCCGTGTTGGATTTTGTTTCATCCCGTTTTTTCTCTTTTCATCCCAACATTGTTTGTCTAGGTCACAAGACTTTACTGCTTGATCGATCTTGAGGACCAAGGTCTCACCAGGCATCCCAATGAAGGTCACTTCTCTCTTACTTCCCTTTACTACCACTCTCAGAGCCCCAACATCGTTTTCTCGAGGAATTGTTCGTCCGAGTCGATTCCAGACTGATGTGGGGTGTTGTCCTTGATCCATGCCTTCTTTTGCCTGTTGGATTTGAGAATCCTCCGTCGTGGTAGTAGATAACAGCTCAGGTTTTGTTTCAGTTGGATCGTTCATTTTGGACTGGTCCACCAGTCCTATTGGTGCCACACCCGTGGCACCAATTTCGTTTTTGCCGTCTCGAGTTGTCTGTTTTCAAAGCCTCCAGACTTTATGTCCCGGTACCTTGGGATGAAAACAGACCTTCTGCTTAACTTACCCTTTGAACCATGGTCAGTAGTCCTTAGTAAGCTCCACTTACCCCACCACTGCCTAGTAGTATAGGGTACTCAGCTGGTAGCTAGTCCTGCCGCGCTACAACTCCTCCACCCTAGGAGAGTTGTGGTTTGGCGCTCGGTCAGTCCACTGATGCACGCCTTGTTATCTTGAGTTCTTTATGCTTTAAGCACGTTGGGCGCCATGTTAATTCTACGTGAGTGAGGTTAGCCGCAGGATCTTGCGACAAGTCCTCACTCCAGCCTCTCCAGTAACGGGTTGTTTAACTTTTATCCTTGCACACGAGTATTACCCGATATGTCTCAAGATTAGTTAGAATTAAGGCTGAGACGAGGTAAATTCACCCAGACTTGTTCACTGTCTCCGATTTGCAATGTCATATCCTCGTTTCACCCCGCCGATAGCCCGACTTAGCAGAATGGAGTCAGATCGTATCTCACGGAGAAACATGCATTCACGACAGCCTTTACCTCTTTGTAGATAGTTATTGTTATCCGTCTGGTTAGTTTTAGAACCTAGGAAAATAAGGTTCCAGGATATTGTTTATATCTCTTTGGCTAACACAACCATTTAAAACCTCCAATAATCTTGTTGTTATCTTGAACCAAGTTTTCCATCATTTAATATCAAGGTGAGTCATTGCAAAATCCAAATTTGTACGTTTTTATGTTTCTTTATTATTTTCTAGTTGCAGGGGTAACAGCATAAGTGTTACATGCCCCAGGCATATAATTTATTTTAGTCAGGACACAATATTGTTTTGAGCAGAGGCATGAGCTGTTTAGGCTGTATGAGCCTAATTGATTGCAGCTGGTGCTCATTAGCTGTAGGTGGAGGCAGTGCTCTCTCTCTCTCCCTATATTAGGTTCTAAGCCACAGAGCAGAAAGAGGTTCCAAGTGAGAGTGGCAGCAAGCAGAGAGATCCAGAAGAGGTCTGAGCTGATCCAGGAGAAGGAGACCTGATGCAGGAGTTGCAGCAAGAGAAAGAGCTGCAGCATCAGAGGTCCAGCAGCCCCAGAACCAAATGCAGATGAATGAGCAGCTGATCCAAGCAGCTGCAGCAGTCTGGGATGAAGGAGCCTCAGGTCTGATGAATAAACAGCAAACATGATGATGTAGCAGCAGCAGCAAAAGCAGCAGTGTGAAGAGGAGCCATGAAGCCAGTGTTTGGAGCCATTTGAGGTGGCCGTTTGTGAGCCGTTTGGAGCCATTTGATGTGGCCGTTTGTGAGCCGTTTGGAGCCATTTGATGTGGCCGTTTGGAGCCTTTTGAGGAGGCCGTTTGATGAGCCGTTTGGAGCCATTTGAGGTGGCCGTTTGGAGCCTTTTGAGGAGGCCGTTTGAGCTGTGTAAAGAAGTCCGTATGAAGAAGCGGATGTCGTGAGACGAGCAGAAGTGCTGTCGTTTGGAGCTGGCGCAAGACCTGCTGCTGTGCGTTTGAAGAAGGAGCTGAATCCTTCTGTTGTGACCTGCTGCTGCATATTTAAGAAGAGGAAGCTGAATCCTTCCATTGTGGAGACCTGCTGAGTGCTGAAAACCAAGAGCCGTGAGTGTCCTGCTGGACTTTGAGTTTTTTGTATTAAAGAAGCTGTTTTTTGAGAAGTCCAACTTTTTTCTTTAATCACCTTTTTTTTAGGACACAGACTCAGAGAGCCTAAAATAAACTATTTTTTTATTAAACATCCTTTCTGTGTCGTGTCCTTGTGTGCTACGTGCCTTCGGGGCGTAACATATAATGGGCCCTCGTCCGGGATTGGACTAATTGACTAATGAGCTATATTTTTTTTCTTTTCCCTAATTTTTTGGTAAATTATAATGGGAGCTCGTCACATGTGCTATTTTTGGAGCTGTTTTTTTGCATTTTTGAGCTGACTTAGTAGTGCGAATTGTGTGTTCGCTGTCAGCTGGCTCTTTGTGAAACGTTCAGGACCAGCTTGGACGTTTGTGTTTTGAGTAGTTTATGTAACAGACGTTTTGTGGTAGTGAGCTGTTTAAAACAGTTTTTTTTCTACTACAATGGGGTTGGATAGGACAAACCGTTTGAATGAACTGGACATAAAACTGAGAGAGATGAAGATTAAGTTTGAACAACGAAGATTAGAATGTCAAAACAAGATTTATCAGAAAGAATTAGAGTTGGGTGTTGAACATGTCCCGTTTTATGAGGTGGGACTGTGCTCTAGCCTTTTTGTCGCAGACGTCCCTAAACTTGAGAAACCTAAACTTGAGAAACCTAAACTTGAGAAACCTGAACTTGAGAAACCTGAACTTGAGAAAAGTGAGAAACTTAAGAATGACTTGACTGTGGATTTGGTGTTGGTCACTCCAGAGGTGTCACCCCTAGTGGACGTGCAATGCAAAAATAATGATGATGACGATGATGACATTGATCTGAGTGACTGTTTTTTGCTTTTTTCTGAATTAGAAGACGTCCCAGTGAGCAATGTGAGCATTGTTTCAGAGGAGCCAAGCCTGACTGTCCATCCTGCTCCTCTGGTTAACTTTTCATCCTGTTCACAGGAGGTTGTGAGTGTGATGCTGGACGTCGTGGAACCTTTAGCTGAATCAACAGCAGAGAGTGATAGTTTGCTGTCTGTGGGAGATGACCTGGTGGAACAGTTTGATTATGTAGACAGTGATTGTGTTTTTGTTAACTCTCAATGTTTTGTCTGCAGGGTGCCTGATGACAGTGCTGGTACAGCTACAACGATATTACTGTCAAGTGATGGAACTTACAACACAGAGGCGGACAATATCCCTCTGGTTGTTGGAAAAAACCCTGATCTTCAGTCCGATATCACTAAACTGAATGTTGGTGAGTGTGCAGCTAAAAGGAGGCCTTGTGATGTACAACCTGACCGGCGACGACTTTTTGGGTTTCAGGTATTCTGAAGGCAACTATTAGTTGTGTGTGATATGTGTTGTTGGTTTTTTTGCTTGTTGTTAGTGTTAAGGTGTAGGTGTTAGGATTTTTTTTGGTTTCATTTACATGGGTGATGAGCCTGGTGTAGTATGGCTGCATCTCCCATGTAATTTCTTATGTGGGGGGGTGTTACATGCCCCAGGCATATAATTTATTTTAGTCAGGACACAATATTGTTTTGAGCAGAGGCATGAGCTGTTTAGGCTGTATGAGCCTAATTGATTGCAGCTGGTGCTCATTAGCTGTAGGTGGAGGCAGTGCTCTCTCTCTCTCCCTATATTAGGTTCTAAGCCACAGAGCAGAAAGAGGTTCCAAGTGAGAGTGGCAGCAAGCAGAGAGATCCAGAAGAGGTCTGAGCTGATCCAGGAGAAGGAGACCTGATGCAGGAGTTGCAGCAAGAGAAAGAGCTGCAGCATCAGAGGTCCAGCAGCCCCAGAACCAAATGCAGATGAATGAGCAGCTGATCCAAGCAGCTGCAGCAGTCTGGGATGAAGGAGCCTCAGGTCTGATGAATAAACAGCAAACATGATGATGTAGCAGCAGCAGCAAAAGCAGCAGTGTGAAGAGGAGCCATGAAGCCAGTGTTTGGAGCCATTTGAGGTGGCCGTTTGTGAGCCGTTTGGAGCCATTTGATGTGGCCGTTTGTGAGCCGTTTGGAGCCATTTGATGTGGCCGTTTGGAGCCTTTTGAGGAGGCCGTTTGATGAGCCGTTTGGAGCCATTTGAGGTGGCCGTTTGGAGCCTTTTGAGGAGGCCGTTTGAGCTGTGTAAAGAAGTCCGTATGAAGAAGCGGATGTCGTGAGACGAGCAGAAGTGCTGTCGTTTGGAGCTGGCGCAAGACCTGCTGCTGTGCGTTTGAAGAAGGAGCTGAATCCTTCTGTTGTGACCTGCTGCTGCATATTTAAGAAGAGGAAGCTGAATCCTTCCATTGTGGAGACCTGCTGAGTGCTGAAAACCAAGAGCCGTGAGTGTCCTGCTGGACTTTGAGTTTTTTGTATTAAAGAAGCTGTTTTTTGAGAAGTCCAACTTTTTTCTTTAATCACCTTTTTTTTAGGACACAGACTCAGAGAGCCTAAAATAAACTATTTTTTTATTAAACATCCTTTCTGTGTCGTGTCCTTGTGTGCTACGTGCCTTCGGGGCGTAACAATAAGCACTACTTACTACAGAAAAGATTTAATCAGGTTACATGATTTGCATTTAAGAGAGTTAAGTGATTCACAGCTCACCAAAGATATCCTCCACACGCTGGGTCTTAATGTGTTTTTAGCTTTAATTAAATTGAGTTGCAATCCAATGTATAATTTGTATAATCTTCTAAAATGTTGGTTTATTCTACAATGGGAGTGGTGGCGCAGAGGTTAAGAAGGTGCGCTTGTGATCGGAAGGTCGCCGGTTCAAGCCCCGGTACCGACAACATCAAAGATGTGGGTGGGGTACGTGAAATCACACTTGTCTCCACCCTCATCTGCCCCACTCTGGGCCCTTGAGCAAGGCCCTTAACCCACACCATCTGCTCCCCCGGGAACCCTAGATATCAGCTCTCTGCTCCACACAGAGGGCTGTGGTTGCTCGGTGGTCTGTGGTTGCGTCAGGAAGGGCATCCGGCGTAAAAACTGCCAAATCTTCGTGCGACCAGTTCGCTGTGGCGACCCCTAACGCAGGGAAAAAAGCCGAAAGAAGAAAAAAAAAAAAAAAAAATAAAAAAATTCTACAATAATCTGATTCCGATCAAATATGTTTAATCCATCCAGGTAATCTTGGTGTGTTCCAACTTGTGTTTTTATCTCCACCAGAAAACTTTGTTCCAATCCTATCAGGAAATCTTGTTGTTGTTCCACAGAAAAAACCTCCAGGTGATGCTGTTGTGCTCCAATTAAAAGTCTGCACTCCAGCAGACTGGACAAATCTTTGTTTAATCCCACATAGGAAAAGCTTGTGTTTTTAATTCTTCAGGAAAAACTTGTTTTGTAATCCCACCAAATAAACCTTCATTTAATCCTGTTATAATCCAGTCAGGAAAGTCTGCACTTCCAGCAGACTGAATAAGTCTTCGTTGTAATTCCACAGAAAAACCTCCAGGTAATTCTGTCGTGTTAAAAATCCCAGTTGTAATCCATCAAAACTGTTCAGGGCCAAATGGATGTCTTCCTTCACATCAAGGATTCAGAAAAATAGTATTTTCCTTTAAATGATGTTTAATCCATCATTTTATTCTGTGGTACTGACGAGAGACCTTCCGAAGCAGGCCGGAGACTAAAAATAGAACATTGTGTTCTTTTAGACTGTAAACTACTTTACGCTTGACCTTCGATGTACAAAACTTCCTCCAAACTCCCTTCAAGCTTCTGTGGTACTGATGAACAGGCCTTCCTTAGCCGGCCGGAGCCTAAAATTGGAACATAGTGTACTTACAGAAACAACTCGCCTGCTGCACTCCTGACTCTCTGCTTTAATTCATCAAAGCTTGTAGTTTTTTCAACAAAATTCTTGGTTCTGTCCAGTTGATGAGGTATTTTCAGCAGGATGGAGATAAAGAGCACACCGTGTTTTCTCAGTTCTCAGTCCAAGGCCAGTCAGCCTTCAGTGGGCAGATCCTGCTCCGGGGTCGGTCTCGGATGACCCAAAACAGTAACTTAATTAATAGTTGAATTAAATCAAAAAGAATTTGTTTGTTCCACAAAAAATCTTTTCAAATCAGGAGAAATAGTATTCCACAAAAGAGCAGCTTTTAATCCCTCATTGGCCGACGAGAGGCCCTCTACAGCAGAGCGGAGATAAAAAGTACATCGTGTTCCACTAACATAAACAGACTTGCGGTGCTCCGTCAGCGCACAGAGCTTCTCCCAAAATCACTTTAATTTTTCATCAACAGAGGAATCCTTGTAACTGATTTTTTCTGTTTCCAGATAGTAGCAGTCTTGTTGCTTGTTATACTATATTTAATATAATTTTAATGCTCTGGACAAGAATGGGAATATTTCCTTAC
>JBBPBX010085823.1:0-15017 GCA_038048925.1 Garcialebias charrua | reverse complement strand
GTTTTTTTTTTTACATACCATATCTGCCTCTGGTGTTGCCCGGTGCAGAACAAATTGGTCAAGGGTTCTCCTGGTTTTGTTGTCTTTCACGTTTATATTTATTATACAACATTAGTATGTTACTAGGTCACTAGAAGTCAGTAGTAACGAGATCTCGTTGTACGAGATCTCGCGATATTAAACTCCCGCGATATCTCTCGTTGAGAGGTAACGTTGTCTCGCGAGACGCTAATGCTAGCGCTAGCAGAGCCCCTAACAAGTCAGCGTCACGGACAGCATGGCTTCGCCGGATGAAGTTGCTATAGAAGACGCCCCAACTACTGATGGAGGGTCCCGGTCCCGCAGACGCTTCTACATTGATGGAGGGTCCCGGAGCTGCCCCGGATGTAAAGACACACGCGTGTGACCGGTGTTGCCAGATAGAGTCCCACCCACCCAAAGCACTCTTTACCCGCAAAAGTCAGAAGGAAAATCGCGGTGAACCGCCCAATCTGGCAACACTGGTGAGTGACGACGGCTGCTGATGCGGATATTTATTTATATATTTGGAAAGTCCTGCGTGAATATCTATATTCTACAAAAAAAAACGGCAAAATGAAAGAAAAGTAACGAGGCTATTTTTAAAAAGTAAGGAGTAGAAAGTACCAGTAATTGCGTGAAAATGTAAGAAGTAGAAGTATAAAGTAGGCTGAAAAATAATTACTTTACTAAAGTATAGATAACTAAAATTTGTACTTAAGTAAAAGTAACGAAGTATTTATACTTCGTTACTTGACACCTCTGCATTTGAGCTGGTGCGTTTGCATTCACACTGCACAGAGTCAGTCGAGCCAACCTGTTCCCCTACTTGCCTGTGGTGGCGCTGCACCAAGAACTACTGAAAGAAACGACACAAAAACCGCTGAAGAAGACACTTCTTCTTCTGGAAATAAAAACAAAAACGGAGTGGCGTCAAGTTTTAGCAGTTTTAGGATTTCTGCTTTGTCATTTCAGGCTCGTACCAGCAGACTGAGAGACAGCTCTGTTCATCAGGCAGTCAGAATGCTAAACACTCTGCCTGCTCTGCCTCCCCTCCCATTTGAACTGCCTTAACACAAAAAACTTTCTCACACATTACCACTCAACACAAAGTTTTTAACACTGGACTCTGTGTCATCAAACGGGTTATTCACTAAACTCTCGGTCATGTGTTCATTCAGTTTGCACTACTTCTCATATTTGCACTAATGTTTGTATTACATTACTGCCTATAGTCATACTACTGTTTACATTCACTGTTTACATTTATTAATACTGTTTACATTTATTACTACTGCTTTACATTTATTACTACTGTTTACATTTACACTACTTTTATCTACACTACTGCAGATACATATACAGCATTCTCTGACTAGCCTTATCTAAGGATGCCAAATGTGCCTTATGTGCCTCACTGCATATGCCACTTTGCCTCTATACCAACATCAACTACCTCATACATATACTGTGTACATTAACTTATATGCTGCTGTGCCACTCTTTGCAAATGTCAATGCTAGAAACTTCAGTTTATTTTATAGATTTACGTTTTTATACTTTTCATACTACTATGCAAAAACTCAGGACAGTATTACACTTTTATTATTTCATTTTATGCTTATGTTCATTGGGTGTTTGGTGTTTTAGGGGTGTTTGGTGTTTCAGTGTTGGTGTAAATTTTCATACTTTTATACTATTATGAAAAAACTCAGGACAGTGTTACACTTTTTTACTATTTTATGCTTATGTTTATTAAATGTTTTAGTGTTTAGTGTTTAGATGGTTACTGTTGCACCGAGGGACTGAGAGAAACGCAATTTCGGTCCTGTGTATGTCCTGTACATATTGCAGTTCTGACAATAAAGTTGACTTTGACTTTTGACTTTGATTGGACTCAGCATGAGTGGAAGATGAGGCAGCAGACCATGGAGAATGTTGTTTTTCACACAAGGCAAACTGATGGCTTCGTATGAGGTAAGAGAAATGCGTGCTCGTTTGCCCTGCGCTGTACCATATCATACCATTTTATTTATAGAGCACTTAAAACAGCGACAAGGCCAACCAAAGTGCTGTACAAACAAACAAACAACAGACATCACACAAAATGAAGTAAAAAACAGAATACTAGACATAAAAATGTTGCCGATAATAAATATAATGACCAAACACAGATCATCATGTGTAGTAGTAGTCCACTTCATGCTTGTGGAGCGGCGTCCGGTCGGCTTGCATTTACACTGTACTCGAACCGCACTAGAGTTTTCTTCTACTGCACCGAGACCTAGGTTTTTAGGCGGGCCAGAGTTCGCCTTTTTGTTCTGTGACAGAGTTTGATGGTGCATTCACACCTCCTCAAACGAACCGGACTTCCGAGGCAAACAGACTTGAGTTCGGGACAACAGGGCTGGTGTGTGGATGCAACCTAAAACTTTTATCCACCACGCTGGCATCTGCTAAAGATGGAACAAAACAAATCAACTGGAAGCCTCTTTTGGACAAATACACTAATGAGTTCAACAAATATAAATAACCTTTGAATAACCTATTCATAACTTATACGTAGCTTTTACACAACTTACACAAGTTTATGTCAGCGGTTTTAACTAATGCAGCGTTTATGATCAACATTAATGTAACTTCTGCTGAACTTATGCAGGGCACGTTGGAGCGTCTTGCGACAATCATGCAACATCAGATATAAAAAGGGAAGCTCTCTGCCCTCTGCCAGGAATTTTGCATTGACCAACGTGCCTCTGAAGAATCAACTCAATCTGTGATGAAGGAAACTGCAGCAGGACCCTCCATCTCCGTGGTGATAGTTGTGGACCTCTACATCTCATGGATCCAGCAGGTTTTGAGTTGCTCATCATTTGTACCTTAAAACACTGGTAAGGCCTGCCAGCTTTTAAGTTTTAAACATGTTCGGTAATGTCACCAGCGACCAAACTTGCCCCTGTATAAGTCACATTAGTCCAAAAATGTCTAATAAAGGGAAAAAAACATAAATATGTCACTTTGCCGTATAAGTTGCATCTACAGGTGGTCCCCGACTTATGAGCGAGTTCCGTTAATAATAATAATAATAATAATAATGAATTCAATTTATAAGGCACTTTTCATTAAAGGGGACCAAATGTAGGATATATAATTTTTTGTGGTTTATCTGTGGGCTATCCAGACCATTTTCAGTCAATTTTATACACAAAATAATGCTTAGATAATAAAATATCCCCTTTCTAATTCTGCCAAATTTCACTTCCGTTCTAAACGACCGGTTTATGAATAATGAGGTCTGAAAGCCACGCCCTACAAAGACCTATTTACATTAACTACGCCCTCTGTAACAGCCAGTATCTCTAATATGTTGTTATTTTAAAATTAGCTCTTTTTTATTACTCATTTGACTTACTGTTAGTGCTAGTAGCTTAAGATAACTTACCAAAAGCCCTCTGCGCGCGCCGCCATTTGCAGCTCCTTTTTTTAGCATTAGCCTCGAATAGCTTTTCCTCCTCCGAGCGGGCGGTGTTAGCTCCGCTCGTTGCATGCGGCGCTTTTGGGAGCGTGCTTCAGTCCACACACACAAAGTTCACAGAATGTCTCGCTCCAGTTAATTTATCCGCATGAGGCAACCTTTGACCGGACCCCCGGACCTCAAAAGTCAGTAGCTCCCAACAACTCCCGCACGCAAATGGTGTCTTCGCCGGCGGTCTGCAAAACAAAAGGCTTAAAAAAAAAAAAAAAAAGAGATACCGCGACCGGGAGGCGAACCCGTGTCCTTCGGATTACGAGTCCGGTTCACTACCTCTGGGCCAACCAGGTAGTTATGCAAAAAGCAGTCTTTCATCGTATAAGAAATAATCACAACCACCTACATTTAGAACGCTGAAGTTTTGATTAGATTTTGATGAAGTGAAAGGTATTCTTAAAATAAATAAGTTGCTAATCTGAAAATATATCGATCAGTGGTGCTTGATGGTACAGACTGTCGCCCCGCGAGAGTCACACACTGTGTGTGTGTTCATTCATTCTGCCGGCTGCGCGTTGGGAGCGATATTACACTAAAAATTGAACTAAAACGTAAAAATAACAATTATAAAGTATTATTATGTCGATGTATATATCTAGTCTCACCCCGATTTCTCCGAAACAAAAGGCTTTAAAAAAAAGGGGGGAAAAAAAAGATGCCTTAAACAGGATGCGAACTCCGCTCTCCTGCGTGGCGCTTAAGTGTCGTAACCGCTCAACCAAACTGACAGTTGTGCAAGAGCAGTCCTTCATCATATAAGAAACAAGTCCAAACCGCGAGAGTGTGTGTGCACAGTTTCAACGAGACAGAGTTCATTCAAACAAGGTAATAAAACATTCTGGTTTTACTCGAGATGTGCTGCATGGCTGGAGCAGGGCAAACCCCTAGCCCCCCGGGGGCTAAATAAATGAATAAATAAATAAATAAATGACCGCCAGGTCAGCTCCTAAACCGCTAGGCAACCGTGACATGTTTTATACTCAAGTGGGTGGAGCATCACCAGGGGTTGCTAGGTGAGGGGCTGGACTCAGGTTTGAGGTGATTGGCTACGGTTTGTGACATCACAAACCGCAGGAAGTGTGAAACGGAGCGTTTTTAATCACAGACAAATAAATCTACTTAGAGTAAATAAACCACTGGGTGCATTTTTTTGGCACAAGGACTGTTTTTTTATGAAGTAAATACCCAAAGTTTAGTAAAAAAACATTAAAAAGTGAATTTTGCATGTGTGGTCCCCTTTAATAAAAATCTCAAAGTGCTACAAAGTGTAACAAAGCAAAGATCAAAATAAAACAAGTGATAAAATCAAATAAAATCAATAATATCAACTAAGATCAAAGATAAAATCATGTGGATGCAGATTAGGCTTGCTTAAAAAATAAATAAAATAAAACAAGTGATAAAATCAAGTAAAATCAATAATGATATCAGCTAAGATCAAAGATAAAATCATGTGGAGGCAGAATAGGCTTGCTTAAAAAGAAAGGTCTTTATGCTGCTTTTAAAGTCAACCAGTGACTGTGGAGCTCTCAGGTCGTCAGGGAGGGAGTTCCACAGGCGGGGGGCAGCCACACAGAATGCTCGGTCTCCCATGGTCCTCAATTTGGTCCGAGGAATATGAAGGAAATTACTGTTCTGTGATCGTAGAGACCGGGTGGATGAATATGGTGCAAGAATGTCCTTTAGATAGTCAGGTGAAGTGCCGTGCAAGCATTGATGGGTAATGAGAGCAGTTTTGTACTGAATTCTGTAGGTGACAGGAAGCCAATGGAGGTTATGGAGAATGGGTGTAATATGTTCAAATTTACGAACTCTCAACAGAATCCTTGCTGCACTGTTTTGAATGTATTGAAGTTTCTGAAGGTTTTTGCCAGGGATACCAATAAACAGGGAGTTGCAGTAGTCGAGCCTGGAGGAGACAAAGGCATGGACGAGTTTCTCAGCATCAGGAAAAGTCAGAGATGGGCGAAGTCTGGAGATGTTTCGAAGATGGAAGAAGCAGGTTTTAAACCGTTTCTCCGACTATCTCATAAGGCAAAATCTCGTACGTCGGAACACGAAACACGTGTTCTCGTAAGTCCGGATTTTCGGTCGTAAATCGGAAAATTTATGCTAGCGCTACTACGAACACTCGTTTTTCATCACAAATGTTCATACTAGTTCATAAACATGCTCAGAAACTTGTTTCCAAACGGTTAGCTAACACACTTTCATCTAAAAACACATAAAAGTGCTGTATTTTTTGTATGTTCTTTACAAATTTACTGCTCGTTCGCCAGCTCGTAAGTCCGGAACCTCGTATGTAAGAGTGCTCGTAAATCGGGGACCACCTGTATTATGAGTCACCGCTGACGCGTCATGTTTGTTACGAGTCACTGCTGATAACCTGGAATTGTGGGCCGGTGTTGTGCCAAAAATCGATTGGCTGCCAAATGGTGGCCGCGGGAGCGCGCACAAGAGGACTTTAACAAGAATTTAACAATACTAACACTTAAAAACAATTATTTGTTTGCTTGAAATTATTGTAAAAGGTGTGTTTCAGCTGAACTTTTCTTTAATAAATGCACTTTAATGGTCAAATCAGCTGCATTTCGCCTGGGCAGCGTGGCAAAATGCAGCTGATTTGATGTTTGCTCCAGGAGTTTGGAGCGAGACGAAGATGTCTTGGTATGGCAAGCAAAGTGTCTCATTCATACCCACTTTTACCTATTAATGAGACACTTGGCTTGCCATATTAGTTGAGGGCCTTCTAGTGGCTGAAAATAGTAGTATTCAATATTTTCCATATTAGAATGAATGAAATCGTCAGATCTCAGCCAAAATTTTGGTTATAAATACAGTATAGGGAAAAAAACAAATACGTCGCTTCGCCATACAGTATAAGTTACAGGTATGCTAATTTATGCAAAAAAGTGACTTATACAGCAAAAATTACGGTATACGGTGAAAAGGTGTAGGTTGGGGAAACATCTGATAGGTTAGAAGTCAGTTGGTACTTGGTTGGATATGTTGCATGTACGCTTCACAATTGCCCAACTGGTTTCTAACGTATGCCAACTTATGAGTAACTTTGTTTTTTTTTCATTCAACCTTTATTTATACAGGTTACCGTAATCCCAATGAGCCTCGGGGACTCCTTTACAACAGAGACCTGATTTCTTTAACAAAGCGTGATGGCAACAGTGAACAACGACAACAATAGACCGTCATAAAAGAGGCATACAAATTCAATTACATTTTTTACATGTAATGTGTGAGAACGTGCATAACTCATCAGCAACACTGAAAACTTTGTGCATGTACAGAATTCTAGACTGGCATTGGCATACGACAACTGAAGCCATCAGTGTTCTTGTAACTTGTTGAAAACTTTCTCTAAGTTATGACTTACGGCAGCTTGTTTGACTTTTTCCTCACACGCCGACATTCACTGGAGCTGTATGTCACTGTGTGATAGCCTCTTTAGCCTAAAAAGTATAAACTTTACAACCGTTCAACTCATTTTGAAGATTTTTTTTTTTGGGGGTCAACTCCGATTAATGTAAAATGTCAGACAACAACCAGCATGACACAAAACCAAGAAACAACCTAAAACATCTGTTTAAAAGTTAAAAGTCACAGTTTTCAGATGGCTTTTGTACAACTACAGCAGCAAAAGTAATATGCTGGTGTAGATTCTCAGTCGTCCAGGACATGATAAAATCAAAAAGGCGTTCAATACAGAACAACTGGACTTTATTTGTAACAAATAAAGTCCAGTTGTTCTGTATTGAACGCCTTCTTGATTTCAGCAAAAGTAATGAAATCTTTTAGGGCGTTCTGTATTCATTTACTGGGTGGAGGGCTGACAAGAGTCCCAACGGTTGTTCAAGGAGATGAGCTCATGCCTGCATGAGTGCGAACACCTACACCCACGAAGAACACGGCGAAAATGAGAGACCACCACAACGGAGGCGCCCACGCAAACGAGGGCCCACATTTCACACATGAAAGGAAGAGGAAGCTTCAAGAGATCCTTTACGTCTGACCTGGTTCAAATGTGGTTCGTGGAGAACTTCAGTTATAAATCAGTGCAAGTCCTGAGTTTTACCACGTCACACACGTGAGAAGGACCTGCTGGTCTGTGGAAAAGTGCTAAAAGCTGCCGTCAAGGTTGTGTTAGGTGTGAAACATCCCACTCTCCGTTTTACTACTCACTTTCACACAAAAATGAGGATTCAAACGCTGCAAAAGATCAAAACTGTTGTGTTATTCAGCAACAAATGGAAGCACTTAACTGCTTTAAAGGAGTTTTTTTCCCCATGCACGTGTAAATTTTGGCTGTTTTACATCACAGATGGCTGGTCTAATTTTAGCTTCACGTCAGAAGGCAGGTTTCTGCTTGAAAGAACCATCAGAAGCGGCAGTGGCTGGATTCGAGGTGCTACACTAAGCTGGTGAACGCCTGCCATGAAATGGGAGGATCTGAGATTGCCAAAGAATAGCACGGCTCGTTGAAAGGAGAGATGCTCGCCAACTGTTTACATATGGCAGCACCAGACACAGTCACTCGTTTTTTCCTTTGAGCAGCTTTAATGAATCAGCCACCGGAGTCACAATCCTCGAGATGCACAGCGTGAAATCACAGCACTAATGTAAATTAGGTGTGAAAGCAGAAACGTGCTTCCAGCTTTTGTACGGGTTGTCTGTCAAAGAAAGAAAGAATGGATGCCGTGCATTTTTAATCAGTGTGGTGTCTGCAGTGACAAAATGTATTAAAGAATAATGCTCGCTAACAAACAGAGGATCAATTTAAAGAGATTTATTAAGCTGCATGTATGTACCGGTATACATTATGTACAATGCTTTTCAAGACCACAAACCTTAAAGATGAATACATGTAGGAAAAAAACATTGTTTTAGATAAACCCATCGTCATTAGCTGTGTTTCCATCCATTTTCATTTCGAATTTTGAGCTAATTTTTGAAATCTCGCAAATATGTAAATACAAATTAATGCGAAGCAGAAGTGTTTCCATCAACTGGCTTGAATCGCATCTACCGGGCCACGCACAGCGTCATTACGTCAGACGTCAGCGTCATTACGTCAGCACTGCGCATGTCTACAGTAAACAGGAAGTAGCGGTTGAAAACAGAACCCGGCCACACATCTCGTCAAAATGGAGAGAATATTTCAGGTACGTGTTGCTATCGGGCAAGTTGTATTTATTCTGTCATGCCAACTAGTTTTAGCGATGTTACATGTTGTCCGGAGCGGAAACAGCTGAACGTCACGTGACGTGAATGTTCGCTACGGCAGAACTGAGTCGGAAAATCTGTTTCCATCTGTCGTTTTGCGCATCTGCTCATTTTCGAAGATCCCAAAAACCACCTCAAGCGAGCGTATAAACTTTTTGGCGAATTTGAGGAAGTAAATTCGGATTTTGCCATTTCCATTAAGCTTTTCTGCTGCGATACTTCAAAATGCGCATCTAGAAACCTTGATGGAAACACGGCTATTGTCTCTTTAAGGCTAAAGTTAGCGATTAGCTTAGCTTAGTCTAAAAACTAGGAACACAAGCTGCTAGTTTTCAATAAAGAAATTTGTGATACTACTACATTTTTATAAATTCACTGCACTGTTATTTTTGGATCAAGATACAGTAATCATGCTAAAGAAACGATTCAAGAATCTTTTAAATCGCTTTTAAAAACTATCAGACTAAAACCAAAAGTAAATGTTTAGCTTGGCTCAGTTGAAAAAGGACTTTTATAACATCCCAAATACTTTCTATCAAACCACCTTTTATTCATTTAATCCTTAAAGCAGCTATAAAACAAAACAAAACTAGCTTTGCTTTTACTAAGGCAAAAATAAAAATACAATGTTATTTTTAGACAGAGATGAGCTATACGTTTCTTTATGCTGCACTATAGCAATTGTTAGCTTGACTCAGCTTAAAATCTGCCTTTTATTGGGCTCTAATGCTTCCTAACAAACCACATAATACATTTTAATTTAATCGTTACTATGGTTTTCATACAAAGCCAAACTAGACATTAATGCCTGTCTTTATTTTTTATTTTTTTTTCTGTTGCCGGCCCAAAAGCCTGGAACAGCCTCCCCCTTGAGCTGCGTGCCACCTCTGATCTGACTCTGTTCAAAACCAGTCTGAAGACCCACTTGTTCAAAAAAGCTTTCAGTGTGTAACTTTTATTACTTTTGGTATTTTAGTATGTAGCATTTTTATTTCCATTGCCTTGTTGTTGTTGTTTCTTATTCTATTTTCATTGATTTATTGTTCCAGTTTATTCATCTTTTTATCCTGTTAAGCACCTTGGTCAATGCAAGGCATTGTAGGAAGGTGCTATACAAATAAAGTTTATTATTATTATTTATTTGGATAAATATCATTGTGTCTTTATCAGGCCATGGTTAGCCTTTAGCTTAGCTGAGCGCATAGCTTGACAACATGGAAGCTCCAAAGTTGTGATGTCAGATTAAATTTGTTTAAGTTACACACTGTATGTATTGTTTTAGACCAGAGTACAACAATTCTTCTTTTTGCTGATTATTAAATTAGCATACCAAGATCTGTCAAATAAATAAAAGCAACCAGAAAACTGCAACCAGGAGGAAGCTGCTACTTCGCATTAGTTTAAAATCTGCTTATTAACACCTCTAATGCCTACTATCTAAACACCTAATAAGTTGTTTGTTTAATCCACACAAAAGCTTCAGAACAAAGCCGGGCTAGTGATTAAATGCCTGCTTTTATTAATCAAAGTCACAAACTGTGTTAGCTTTGTACATGTATTTAGCTAAAGAGGTATCGATATTCTTGTCAAATCATCTCTCCTCTAAACACGTGACGCAAATCTCATTACCATTCTTTATGGTCAGAACATCTGACAGATGGTTAACAGTGTTTAGGAGGTTAAGACCCAGTAAATCCAGGGATAAACCTTTTCTTTTATAATAAACATTCAGTTTTGACATACTTGGCCTGATTAGTTGGGATACTTGATGTAGAAACATTTCGTTACATCAAACTGGATTAAGTTAGGATTAAAGTGACATGAGAGATCCTGTTCAATAGACAAATCAGACAAGTTTTATTTTTTTTGTGATTCAACACCAGAAAATGTTTTAAAATCCAATGAAGGATGTTTTTTCACATTAGATCACCATTAAATTTTGAAAAAAATGAACACTTTTACGTTTCAATATGAACTTCCATCCGTCCGTTATCTTAACACGATTCTTCTTTTTTGGGTCACTGGTGCCCATAACCCAGCCGTCGCTGTGCGAGAGGCGGAGGGACACCCTGGACAGGTCACAAGTCCATCACAGGGACACAGAGACAAATGAGTCAACCATTCACTCTCTCCCTTACACCTAGGGACCATTTAGAGTTACCAATCAGCCTAACATGCATGTTTTTGGTCTGTGGGAGAAAACCTGAGTACCCGGAGAAAACCCCTGCATGCATGGCGAAAATATGCAAACTCTGCGCATAAAGGTCCCAGCCAGGATTCGATCCGGCAACCTTCTCGCCGAGAGGCAACAGCTCTACCAACTGCACCACCCTTTCAGTATGAACCAACTTCCTTTTAGTCCAGTCCTGTGGAAGATGAGAAATCTCCTGAGATTTGTAAGCTAGTGCTAATGGCACATCATTCCTGTGAACCGATGTCCTCGTGTGCTTTCTACGGTTTATTTTATGAGCTTTAAAACCACCAAGATTAGTTTCGCCCACCCCAGAGGCCAACAGGGACAGATCAATTTTAAAGAGAATTTATTTTGGGCCTGGCCTACAGAGGTGTGACGTTAATCAATGGCCACTTAGAGCTCAAGTTTTACAATGTAGCAGCATCTATAGACACATGAGCTAATGGTAGCAAAATAAAGGAGGATGAGCAGCTGGTCTCTGTATAAATCACATTTTACTGCAACACAACGGAGAGGTCTCTCTCCTTGCCAAAGCCCAGCACAAAGAAGACTGCTGTGTATCCAAAGAGCAGCTCTCACCATCCTTTAATTAAACTGCTGCTTTACTGACTGACAAAAGAACAACACGTTGTCTTCAGTCAGAATAAAATGCAGTGACTGTTCACGTTAGGTCCTGAAAACAGAAGATCCAGACACGTCACAGCAGCTTTGTTTACATCAACATGTTTTCAGAAAGCTGCCGCAGAGGGTTAGCAATGCAGGCAATATTTTTTATATCATTTAGGACATAGGTCATGAAGTTACCCACAGTTCATCCTGAGCACCGACAGGAATCTAAAGTCAAACCAACGATTTAGATTGCTTTTATTAAATCAAAACAAATAAGTCTGCTGCTCAGAAGAGTTTTGTTTAGGACACAAATGTACAAGTTGTCCACAGTATGAGACTTCAAATTTGAGTTATCACAGCGTTAAAAAGTATAAATGTTGTTTTGCCCAAGAGTTGATTTATAACAGGAGTCAGTTAGACACTAAAAGACACTCAATACAAATTGTTAGCTTGTATAGGCAGTATATTTGTTTTAAATTGGATACAGTAGTCCCTTGATACTTTGCGGTTCGACTTTCGCGGACCCATTCTTTCGCGGGTTTTCTACCATACCATACCATTTTATTTATAGAGCACTTAAAACAGCAACAAGGCCAACCAAAGTGCTGTACAAACAAACAAACAAACAAACAACAGGCAACATACAAAATGAAGTACAAAACCCCCCAGAATATAGACACAAAATCATCGCAGATAATAAATATAACGACCAAACACAGATCACCTGGTGTTGAAAGCAACGGAATAGTAGTGGGTCTTTAAACGGGATTTGAAAACCGAGAGGGAGGGGCCTTCTTGCCAAGCAGAGGTAACTTGTTCCAAAGTCTTGGGCCTGCTACAGAGAAGGCCCTGTCACCTCTGCGTTTAAGATGAGTTCTTGGAACTGTGAGAAGTAACTGGTTTTCTATGCAAGATTGTACACAACACACCATCGGCGATGGAGAAAGACAGACCCCACCCCCTCCTTTCTCTTTCTCCGCTGTGACCGACAGTCTCAGAAAGAGAAAGGAGGAGCGGGAGGGGTCTGTCTTATACCTGAATGAGCCGCACTCAACCGCAGTCAGCCACTCTCTCTTTTTAAACTGAGTCACTCTTTTCCCCCACCTAAGCACGTTCTCCGATATTCTACATTTGTTCATCTGCGCACCTCCTTTCTCTTTCTAAGGCTGTCTGTCACAGTAGAGAAGGAGAAAGGAGGGGGTGGGGTCTGTCTTTCCCCATCGTGTCCCAGAGACACACAACAGGTGGGCGTGCAACAGACAGCCTCGGAAAAAGAAAGAAGGGGTGTGTCTGTCTTATACCAGAGTGAGCCGCACGAGAGGCATGGATGTTTATTTAAAAGAATTAAGTGCAACCCGAGCCTCTATGGCCAGCCCGCCCCTGGAGCTCAGTAACCGTAGCATCAGTCTGTCTGCGCTCTTTCGCTGAGCTCTTTTAGAGCATTTATAGAGAGTTCAGAACATTGTTAAGAACATTGCAAGAGTGTGGGAAGGGTTTCTAAAACCTTAATAAATATATAAATACAAAAATAAATATAACGTCCCTACTTTGCAGATTTTCTGGAACGTAACACCCCCACATTAAGTGAGGGACTACAATATTTCCTTACCCATAGTGAATGTAAGCAAAGTATTTGTGAAGTACCTGAAAACAAAAGTTTAAAGGAGCAACATGATAAAATAGTTGAAGAAAATGACTGAAGCTGAAAAGCTAAAGTGGCTCACACATTCGAGAGGACACAAAAATATATTTAAGAAGCTTCAACTCTTAAACTAAAGTTGTGTTTTTGAAGTGCATTAAAAAAAGTTAAAGCAAACTTCTTTAATGACACGTGACAATAACATGCTCGTTTTCATGTTTAAACTTTATGTTGGAGAAAAAGAAGAGAAAAAAAAAGATGTATCACCTCAGTGAGATGTTTGTTCAGCTCAGGTAACAGAAACTGTTCATGAGCTCACACAGTAAAACTAAAGCCACACTTTTACTCCGACCTGCCATGTGTGTGAGAGGGCAGGTGTGGGTAAACCATTATCAACTCATGTGAGTGGGAGAGTTATTTGGTCCAATCCCAGCACAACATCGTTTGAAAAACGAGAAACTTCCCCATCTATTGTAGTAAATGTAGACAAAGTTTGATCCTACAGGAATATTCAGTCGTACAGTAGTTTTCACAGGTCGACACGTTGACTCAACGCTGGTAAAACCATCCGAACACGTGTTGGATCACAAGGATTTCTGGAAGGTTACGAAAACACAATGAGGTTTAGACTAGAGACGGCAGAGCTTCCCCAGTTGGCGTGTGGCCCGCCTCGCTGTGATTCAGCGTTTTATTGCAGCATCAAGATGAGCTGTGAGCCTGACGGGTCGTGAGTCACTCAGGCTCCTCTCAGGCCTGAAAACAGGAAACTTTCCCGTCCCGTCGCCGCTTGAACCTTTCTCCTGGTTCCGACACAGCAGTGCTGCGTAAAGCCGAACTTCCATCTGATTTGAACCGCGAGTGCAAAAGCTTCTCTTCCCTGATTTGCCAGGGAGGTAAATCAGGTCTGCGAGGAGTTGCACGTCGCTGGAGGAGACACGTTTGTGTCCATGGTAACCGGGAGGGAAGGTGAACACACACAGATCCATGGACTGATTCAGGAAATATAAACAAACCCTGCTCGTGTTATCAGCTGCTGTAGTCGCACCTCAGACGTGCTCTGGCTCCAGGCTGCCCTTATCAGTCACCGTCTGCGGAGACGCCACGTGACCAAGTCCAAAACGAGACGGCGCGCCGCCCTCCCTGTGACGGACCGTGCTCTGCGCCTCCTGTAGTCGGCCAGATCGGCGCTCCGTGGATGCAGCTCTCTTTGTTCGGCGAGGAGCTGACGTCAAATCGCCTCCTTTGTTTCAAAAACGCCTCGGCTGCATTGTTCGCCCAGCACGAGCTGTGAAACCTGCCCCTGTTGCCAGGAGCAACAATGAGATGAATGACAAGATGTGTCAAGTGTTGAAGCGAAAGAGAGGAAGAAATTAGTAAAATAGATGGAGATGCTTTCTGTCATGGTAATAATTTTTTTTTGTTAAACAGATCTTCGACTTCGAACCCCGTTTGATCAACAATCACTTCAGCTATAAAAACTTAATACATTTTTTTAAATTAATGAAACATTGACGTTGCCATTTTATTTATGCTATAATGCATTCTGGGTAAATGATGTAAATACTGTACGATACAATATATGTAGCGTTAGCTCCAGAGCTAATAAATTAAACATCACGACGATGCCCTTAGGTGAAAATTTTAATAAATATATATAATTTGAGGTAATAAGTAGTTTACATGTGTCACAAACAACAACTTTGAGTAGAATAGATAATACCAATAATAAATAGGAGGAATAACAATGTGTTAAAGGTCCACTGACATCATCTTACAAATTTGCATGAAAT
>JBBPBX010085822.1:0-15018 GCA_038048925.1 Garcialebias charrua | reverse complement strand
CCCTTTTTCCAAGTTCAGTCCTCACTGACGGAACACTGCAGGTAATCATGTCCTGAGAGCGCACACTGTAGCTGCACTCACGCAAAGACATGTAGGAGGAGATGTATGAGGGCAGCAGACCAAGAAGTGATTTAAAGATGAAGATGTACCAGTGGAAGAGTCTGCGTGAGGTTAATGATGTCCAGTTAACCAGTGAATACAGGGTGCAGTGGTGGGTACGATAATCACAACCAGTTATGAATCTTAGTGCACCATGATAGACCACATCCAACATCCGCAGGGTGCTTGTAGGAGCATTCATGTAGAGAATGTCACCGTAATCAATGGAGGGAAGGAAAGTCACAGATACAAGGCGTTTCCTAACATTCAGTGTTAGACATGATCTGTTTCTGAAAAAGAAACCCAGTTTAACTTTCAATTTCTTCACTAGGTTTTCCACGTGGAGTTTAAAAGAGAGATGTGAATCGATCAGGATACCCAGATATTTATAGGAATCAACAAACTCAATAGGGACACCATTTGAAGATAAAATCAGAGGAGGATCTGCTGGAACCGCCTTCCTATTTGAAAAAAACATCCCTTTTGTTTTATCAGCATTTAGGACAAGTTTGAGACGGAACAAATCTGACTGGATGATGTCAAAAGCGGATTGTAGTAACTGGAAAGCCTTAGCTACTGTTTTAGCTCGGCAATAAACAACTGTATCATCAGCATAGAAATGTAAGGATGCATCAGGGATGCAGTGACCTACATTAGCTATGTAGATTGTAAAGAGAGTTGGTCCTAAAACTGAGCCTTGTGGTACACCATTTTTAACTGTTAAATAGCTGGAAGAAGCACCGTTATGTTGAACACATTGCCTCCGATTGGAAAGATAGTTAGAAAACCAACCGATGGTGTGATCAGAGAAACCGATTTCTGAGAGCTTATGACACAGGATGTTATGATCCACAGTGTCAAAAGCTTTAGACAGGTCTAAGAAAAGTGCAGCACAATAGTCCTTAGCATCCAATGCTTCAACAACATCATTCAGAACCTTCAGAGAAGCAGTTGTTGTGCTGTGTTTTTTCCTGAAACCAGATTGATGGAGAGGTAAGATGTTAAATGAGTCCAGATAATTTTTGATCTGAGAGTTTATCAGTTTTTCTTGAACCTTGGCTAAGATGCAGAGTTTAGAGATCGGTCGATAATTGTTCAGTGAGGTGGGGTCACCTCCCTTCAGCAAAGGAAGAACAAAGGCTGTTTTCCAAGCATCCGGAATGGTGTTTTGGCTTATGGATAGATTAAAGATGTGGGTCACAGGGACTGTGATGATATGAGCAGCCAGCCTTAAGAAATAAGGTGGAAGTTCATCTGGACCTGCAGATTTTTTAGGATCAAGATCATTTAACAGTTTATTTACCTCACTGACTGAGAATGGAGAAAAAGAGAAGGTGTGATTAACAGATGGTTGGCTTGTAGGAGGGATTTGATTTGTTGAAGTTTGATTATTAGATAAAGTGGCCGATTTTCCGTTTGTAACTGTATCAAATAAAGAACTAGAAGCAACAAAATGTTTATTGAAACAGTTCAGGATCTCGTGCTTATTTGACACAGGAACAGAGTCAACAAGAAATTGTGATGGGAGGTCAGATGATTGGGGGGTGCCTGAGAGAGATTTAATGGTTTTCCAGAATTTTTTAGGATCGTTTAGATTTTTGGAGGTCTGAGATAAGAAGTAGTTACGTTTTGCAGCTTTAATGGCAGTTGTGCATTTATTCCTTAGCTGCCGAAATTTCAACCAATCAGTGTCTGAGTGTGATTTTCTTGCTGCTGCCCAAAGATGATCTCTCCAGTGCAGGAGATCAGCTAGTTCAGGAGTAAACCAGGGGCTGTCACGGCCCTTTATCCTGAACTGCCGGAAAGGAGCGTGTTTGTTTACAAAGTAAATGAAACTACCATGAAAATAGTTCCAAGCGGTGTTCACGTCATTGATTTGTAGGATATGTTGCCAATCAAAGTGGGATAGATCCCAAAGGAATGACTGTTCACAGAAACGTTTCAAATCCCTTTTTTGGATTATTCTGGGCTTAGCAGGTGGAAGTTTAGTAGATCTAAGAGCTGCTATTACGGAATGATCACTCAAAACGTTAGCAAATACACCTATACCAGGAAATTTGTGAGGTGCATTTGTGAAAAACAGATCTAAGGTGGAAGATTTTTCGGGACATTTTAAGTTTGGTCTGGTGGGAGAATCGATAAGTTGTGTTAGATTGAGAGATAGGCAACATTCCCTGAATTTATCACAGAGGGGGGTCGACTTATTCCAGTCAATGTTGAAATCTCCTGCCATAACAATCTCATTGTGTTTTAAATTTCCTATGAATTCAGTCAGGGAGGATAGAGCTTCAGGTGTTGCGGAGGGGGGACGATAACAACCTACAACAGTTAAGGGCTGACCTCCTTTCAAACTGATGTTCACAGCTAAAGCCTCAAACTGGTTTGCGATTGTTTTTTTAGACGCAATCGTGGCAGCCAAAGAGTCTCTGATGTAAATAGCGACTCCACCTCCCTTTTTATTACGATCACAACGATAGATCTTAAATTCATTGATTGCCAAGTCATTTTTCGAAACAGATTTTTTGAGCCAAGTTTCAGAGATAACGATCACATCTGCCCCAGAAGAAGTGATTAGGATTTTCAGTTCATCAAGTTTTTTTAGAAGGCTACGAGCGTTTACATGCAGAAAACGGAGACCAGAAATATTTTTAAACTCATTAGGTGTACAGTAGTTAGTAATTGGCCCTGGGTTGGGCTGAATCCCTGAGATCATTAACAACAATAATATCAGACATTTACCTGACTTCTTTGTCACTGATGTGTAGTTACAGGAGTTAACAGTGTGACATTTTGCCCCCATAATTGAACCATGTGAAACATTAATGAAGACACGATCATTCAGAACCCAAAAACAATGAAAGCTGCAGTGATGGGCAGTCCCTGATGTGTTGATAAGATTCAGTGATTCCAGGTAGTCTGAGAACTGAAAATAATGACAGTAATATGAATGATGCAGAAAAGTCTCAGACCATAAAGCGTCACAAATTAGGTGGTCAAACAATTCCGTTGTGGAGAAATTTGTGGAGGAATGTGGGGGGATCCAGCCTCCTTGAGAATATGAATGGATGTGGCCATGGTGAACACAAGCTGGATCCAGAATCAACGGAAAGAAACAAACAATATGTAGCAAACAGCAGAGTGAGCTGCCAGAAAGGCCTCCTGAGGTTAAGGGCATGGTTGAAGCCTGTTTCAAGTCAATAAAGGGAAGGGACAACAGCGTGAACAGCACCAACAACGCAGCTCCTGATACGCAGCGATACACGTCACACTCTGCTCGTCTGATCCAGAAACAGCTCACAACAGTGTGAAACAGGCACCAATGATGATCCAGTTCCTCCGCGCTTCACTCTCTGCTCGTCTGATCCACAAACAGCTCACAACAGTGTGAAACAGCACCAATGATGATCCTCCGCGCTTCACTCTCTGCTCGTCTGATCCACAAACAGCTCACAACAGTGTGAAACAGCACCAATGATGATCCTCCGCGCTTCACTCTCTGCTCGTCTGATCAACAAACAGCTCACAGCAGTATGAAATAGGCACCGAAACAATGATGATCCTGATCTTCTGCGCCTCACATCACGTCACGCTGCTTCACGACCTCTCTGCTGTCTGAGCCAGTTGGATGTTTTCAATGAAAATGACTGTTTTCTCCAAATGAGGCTCTTTAAACAGTTATCTACATCAGGTAAGATATTTATTATGTGGCTGTTTCCTTATCAGCCCAAAAAAGCCACCTCCAAGAATAAAAATGAAAAAAGAATGAAAAAACAGCAAGTCTCAATGGAGGAGGTGAAGCCTTCAGCTTCAAATTGATCCTCAGCTCGGTTCAGTCCTGCTCCCATTCAGATCAGGCACTTCAAAGCAGCCGCGTGCAGCCGCACGTCTCTCAGCTGAGCAGAGAGCGCGGCTCACCGTGATACCACGGAGATGTACAAACCCTCCTCTTTGGGCAATGGGTCACAGCTGAGAACGGCTTTAATGCAAACAAAGTCCCCCACAGCCAACTCGGTTTTTGTTCTGGTCCAGGTTCGGCCAGGTACACTCCCCCCCCCACCACGAGGTCATTCAAACAAAAGGCAGCAGAAAAAATCAGTGAAATTCCTTCCGTGCGATTCTTGTTTGAAACCAGGTAAAACCACAGTTCAGAAAGGGTCCAAAAAGCGAGGAGGGGGAAAAAAACAAAACACCGAGGCTACGTGGGGTAGTCTCCCAGCTCGACGACTCACCTGGCCGGCAGGAAGCGCCCAGAGTGACCGGTGGTTGCAACAGCCGGTCCAGGACCGAAATAAAAAAATTGTACGGTCCCGTGCGGCTCCCTGAGTCACTAACACCGTAATTCGGTAGGAAGATGGACCAAACTTTAGTCCAATTCGAAAAACGGGTCAGTTTGATGTTAAAAGACTCAGAGAGCCAGAGGGAAAAGCGTCCATCAGCTCCGCCGGAACATCAAGTTCACACGAGAAGATGTAAAAATGGCAGGTTGGCTTTTTTGGACTGTGAGGTCTCAGTTTCTGATAGAGGAAATTTGCAAACTGAGGTGTACCGCAAGCCCACCCACACAGACCACTGTCTGGTCCTGACAACATACCTGGTCGTGTGCTGAAGGACTGTGCAGGGGAACTCGCAGCGGTCTTCACGGACATCTTTAACATCTCACTGAGCCAGGCCATCGTCCCCACCTGTTTCAAAGCCACCACCATCATCCCTGTCCCAAAGAAGGCAACGCCCGCATGCCTCAATGACTATCGCCCAGTAGCACTCACCCCTAGGGATGGGAATTGATAAGAAATTATCAATATCGATGCCTTTATCGATGTCATTTATCGATTCGATTCCTTATCAATTCTGTTATCAATTCTCATTTGGGTAATAAAATATAGTAAACCATTTGTGTTCATAAAGAATTTATTTATGGATATTTTCCCATATTTTTAGACTCATTTTTCGCTCTGATTCTTCGTTTTTCATTTTTGGCGAAAATGGTGCAGTACCAGTTTCGGCCGCTATAGAGGCGCTGTAGGCAGCAGCCAGCAGAGGACTCAGAGAGTGAAGAGGAAGAGTGGCCACTTCCAGAAGTTTCTACTTGCTGTGTTCGAAAAAAGCCTCCTTTGGTCGGACTGACTCTGTCGCTGCCCGCTCCCTGCTGTGGATGTAGCTGTTTTTGTTTGCAAGATACCACTCATAACCACACCGCGGATTTTTAAATCCAGCTGATTTCACATTTGGTTCAGCTCAGGAGCCCGTCTGCTATAGTGAGGTAAGAAATATATTTTTAAGCGTTTATTTAGCTAAATTTAAAGAAACAAAGCGTCCGGTTTGACCCGCCTGGCGCCTGCATAAAAGTCAGCGAACTTTTTTTTTTAATCCAGCTGATTTGAACATTTCGTTAAACTCAGGAGTACGTCTACTATTAAGTCAGCTAAGAATTATATTTTTTAAGCGTTTATTTAGCTAAATTTAAAGAAAGAAAGCGTCCGGTTTGACCCGCCTGGCGCCTGCCTAAAATTCCGCGAACTTTTTTTTTTAAATCCAGCTGATTTGAACATTTCGTTAAGCTCAGAAGGACGTCTGCTATGAAGTCAGCTAAGAAATATTTATTTTTTTTAGACACCACCACGCCACCACCACTCGGGCGCGGCGCATGTCTGTGATGTCAGCGCTTAAATACGTCACCACCAGGAGTCTGCAGAACCGATAAGCTGAATCGTTAAGACAAGCATCCTACAATTCCATGGAATTGGACTTTTAAGAACCGGTTCTCTAACAGAACCGGTTCTCGGTTCCCATCCCTACTCACCCCCATCCTGATGAAGTGCTTTGAACGGCTAGTCATGAAAAGCATCACATCTGTCCTCCCTGACTCCCTGGATCCCTTCCAATTTGCATACCGACCTAATCGCTCAACCGACGATGCCATCTCCTCTGCCCTTCACACAGCTCTCACACATCTGGACACGAAGGACTCCTATGTTAGAATGTTGTTCATCGACTTCAGCTCGGCATTTAACACCATCATCCCCCAACAGCTCATCCTTAAACTGGACAGTCTGGGGCTGAACACCTCAATGTGTAACTGGCTGCTAGACTTCCTGACCGGGAGACCACAGACAGTACGGATCGGGAGTAACACATCTAGCACCATCACATTGAACACAGGGGCCCCACAAGGATGTGTGCTGAGCCCCCTTCTATTCACCCTGCTAACACACGACTGCACACCATCGTACAGCTCCAACCACTTCATCAAGTTTGCGGACGACACAACAGTGGTAGGTCTCATCAGCAACAACGATGAGACGGACTACAGGAACGAGGTGAGCCGCCTGGCCTTGTGGTGCGGACACAACAATCTCACTCTCAACGTGGAGAAGACAAAGGAGATTGTTGTGGACTTCAGGAAGAGGGATGCCCAACATCCCCCTCTGACCATCAACAGCACCGCAGTGGAGAGAGTAGACAGCACCAAGTTCCTGGGAGTGCACGTCTCAAAGGACCTGTCCTGGAGCAGGAACACTGCAGCACTGGCAAAGAAGGCTCACCAGCGTCTCTACTTTCTCCGCAAGCTGAAAAGGGCTGGAGCTTCAACCCCCATCATGAGCACCTTCTACAGAGGTGCCATAGAAAGTGTCCTGACCAGCTGCATCACTGTGTGGTTTGGTGCATGTACTGCATCCTGCCGCAAGAGCCTCCAGCGCATTGTGAGAGCAGCTGAGAAGATCGTGGGCACCTCCTTGCCCTCACTGCAGGACTTACACAGCAAACGCCTCACTCGGAAAGCCCACCGCATGGCAGGTGATCCCACACACCCACTACACAGCTGCTTCAGACTGCTGCCATCAGGGAGGAGACTGAGGAGTCTCCAGGCTCGAACCAGCAGACTGAGAGACAGCTCTGTTCATCAGGCAGTCAGAATGCTAAACACTCTGCCTGCTCTGCCTCCCCTCCCATTTGAACTGCCTTAACACTAAAACTTTCT
This sequence comes from Garcialebias charrua, assembly GCA_038048925.1. Classification (NCBI taxonomy): domain Eukaryota; kingdom Metazoa; phylum Chordata; class Actinopteri; order Cyprinodontiformes; family Rivulidae; genus Garcialebias; species Garcialebias charrua. The sequence goes on along the minus strand of JBBPBX010085822.1, from coordinate 7,940 downwards.
CACATATTATCACTCAACACAAAGTTTTTAACACTAGACTCTGTGTCACCAAACGGGTTTTCACTAAACTCTCGGTCATGTGCTCATACAGTTTGCACTACTTCTCATACTTGCACTAATGTCTGTATTACATCACTGCCTATAATCATAATACTGTTTACATTCTCTGTTTACATTTATTAATACTGTTTACTTTTATTACTACTGCTTACATGTAATTACTACTGTTTACATTTATTTACACTACTCTAATATCTACACCACTGCTGGTACATATACAGTGTGCTCTGAACGGTCTTATTTAGGGATGCCCAATGTGCCTTACTGCATATGCCACTTTTTGCCTCTACAACAACATCAACTACTACCTCATACATATACTGTGTACATTGACTCATACGCTGCTTTGCCACTTTGCAAATGTCAATGCTAGAAACCTTTAGTTTATTTTAGTTATACTTTTTATACTCTTTTTTTATACCACTATGCAAAAAAAAAAAAAAAAAAAACTCAGGACAGTGTTAGTTTTACTATTTTTATGCTTATGTCTATTATTATATGTTTCAGTGTTTCAATGTTTAGATGTTTACTGTTGCACCGAGGGACTGAGAGAAACGCAATTTCGGTCCTGTGTATGTCCTGCACTGTACATATTGCAGATCTGACAATAAAGTTGACTTTGACTTTGACTTTGATTTACAGTTTGACTCCCATCACCCTCTGGAGCACAAGTTAGGAGTCATCAGGACTCTGTACCACAGAGCAGACAGCGTCCCCACTAACTCAGGAGCCAGACAGAAGGAGAAATCACACACAAAACAGGCTCTAGGGAAATGTGGATATCCTAACTGGGCCTTCCTGAAAGCAGAGAAGAAACCCAAACAGGACTCCAGCCAGCCATCAGGTGAAAAGAAGGAACCCAGACCCAGACCAGTGGTCATTCCGTATGTTGCGGGAGTTTCAGAGACATTGAGACGTTTATTCTCTAAACACAACGTCCCAGTGGCTTTTAAACCCCAAAATACATTACGGCAAAGACTGGTTCATCCCAAAGATCCAGTCCCCCGGCACAAACAGAGTAATATTGTGTATGCTGTTCAGTGTCAGGAGGGCTGTGATCAGTCTTATATCGGGGAAACTAAACAGCCACTGGCCAAAAGGATGGCCCAGCACAGAAGATCAACATCATCAGGTCAGGACTCTGCAGTCTACACTCATCTCCAGGCCAGCGGTCACTCTTTCAAGGATGAAGATGTTCACATCCTTGATAGAGAGGAACGATGGTTTGAGAGAGGAGTAAAGGAGGCCATCTTTGTGAAAAGAAACCGTCCATCATTAAACAGGGGTGGAGGCCTCCGGGTTCAACTGTCTCCCTCTTACAATGCTGTTATTGCTAGTATCACTCAGCCCTCTGTGAATAGCAAACAACCATCAGGGTGCTAATGATCCATTGTTAGGCTGATGGCCCTCCTTGATCATGTGAGCAGCTGGTTTCAGGCTGTCATCAGCCAACTGGTTGTGTAACACTGTGAGAGGGTGCTATTTATAAGACTGAGCTGAATACAGCAACTCAGACTGAGGAAGTCTTTCGGACGAAAGACGAAACGTTTCTACATTTTTTTTTTGCTTTGTTTTGTTTTATTTTTTGAATGTCCAGAGGACCAGACTTAGCTTTTTTAGATTTTTCTACCTGGATTATTGAGCATGCATCAGAGTAATATAAAGGGAACTGATGTATTTGTAAAGACACAGTACAGAACCAGTTTGAAGGGACGGTCTACCTCAGTCCAGGGAGTTGGATTGTGGAATGACTTGGAGTGTGTGCTGGTGAAGATTCTCAGTCGTCCAGGACATGATAAAATCAAAAAAAGGCGTTCAATACAAGATCAACTGGACTTTATTTGTTACAGTCCTCTTTCCTTATGTTGCAGATAATTTCAGAAGGATTTTCAACAAACACAACATCCCAGTACATTTCAAACCCAGCAGGACTCTCAGACAGAGGCTGGTGCACCCTAAGGACAAAACACCCACACACAAACAGAGTGGTGTGGTGTAAGCAGTCCAGTGCAGCGAGGACTGTCCAGACCTCTACATTGGAGAAACTAAGCAGCCCATCCACAGAAGAATGTCTCAACACAGGAGAGCCACCTCCTCTGGACAAAACTCAGCTGTTCACCTCCACCTCACGGACAAGGGACATTCATTAGAGGACCAGAATGTACACATTTTGGACTGAGAGCACAGGTGGTTTGAGAGGGGTGTGAAGGAGGCGGTTTATGTGAAACGAGAGAAACCATCGTTTAAACAGAGGAGGAGGACTGAGATTTCAACTTTCCAAGACTTATAACGCAGTTTTGATTCCCAGACGTTTTACACCAGATGGGAGCAGAGGTGTCTTATCTGGGAATTAGACTAGCAAAGTTTTTTGAGAAGCCTCTGCTAGTGGGTTGTGAGGTGTGATTTGTCAATTTACATACAGTTGTGTGTCTTCTGTCAGAGACCTCAAGAAACCCCTACTGTTAAGGTGTGATTGGTCAATTTATATGCATGTGTTACCCAGTTTGCAATTTACATAGGTTGGTGCATGTCTCCTAAGACTGTTATAACTCCACTCGCACACAGTCTGCTCATATAATTGATAAAGCCCTCTGGATAGAGGTTGAAACGTTTTCTGTAACATATAAAGTCCAGTTGATATTGTATTGAACGCCTTTTTTTGACTTAGAGTGTGATGTGAAAAAACAATGTCAATGTTTGTGTTCAAGAAAATGATCAAAAATGAATTGTTGAAGAAATATGTATGAAGTAGTTTTATGTGTAATATGTTGAAATTGGAAAATTGAGATGAGTTATTCTAATTTTGTTACTTATAGATAATTATTGTTTGAACTGATTGTTTTATAAAAGGGGCAGATATAATAAGATTTTTTCTTCTTTCTGCCACCTTTCATTTTATATTTTCTTTCTTTTATAAGATACATGTGTTTGTTATGTTTTTATTTTTATAAAATGAATAAAAATAAATAAAATAAAAATAAAAAGATAAAAATGTACCAGTGAGAGAGTCTGCATTAAGGTTAAGGATGACCAGTTAACCAGTGAATACAGGGTGCGATGATGGTGAAAAGGAACATGAGGGAGACCATATATTGTGTCTTTAAACACATATAGTGCCACCCAGATGTAACTAAAGGATTTTAACAGGGGTCAGTATTAAGCTGACCTCTTTATCCTTAATTAATCTACTTATTCAGATTGAATAGTAATTTCACGGATTCTTTTCTTTTTCAGTTTACCCAATATTTCTGTGATCTTTATGATGGATAAATAAACAAGGCCATTAAGTGACAGAGACGTTAACTTAGTTGGTATGCCAAAGACACTACCATTTATTTAAGATAAATCACTAAATTAACACCATTACACTTGATTGACATGATTTCACTTTCTTTCAATTTAATACGTCAGCACACTTAAATTCAACACAACAGACTTCAATACTGGATGTTAAACATATTTAGTCTGTGGGCTCTTTAGCTTAAAATAGTTTCCAGCTTAGAATTGAGGGAAAAAGATAGGAGGAAGATGGGAGATGGTTTAAAGGAAATTATCTTGAGCATGATACCAAAAGTGACACTTCCATCCGACTTCTGCTAAAATCCAGGTACGTTTGTAAACAGCTCTTTACCTTTCGACGAGTCTGATAAAGAAATGACACCAGCCTTCAGATGCGCAGAGTCCTTTAGTCCCAGCACGTCCAAAACTGGTTCTAGTTTACGTTTCAACGTCTCCTGGTTTCCGCTTGGTCATCAGAGAATATGTCAGCTCCTGGCCTCTGACTTCAAGATAAACTTATTCCAGGAAGGAATAAACAAAGTTTGGAGCTTACGCTCGTTCTCAGTGGACTCATAACAGCCTGTTATCAGTCCTTAGCTGGACGACATGCCCTTAGCGTGTGGCTAAACGTCCATCCAGCTCTTTGGGAAAGTTCACATCTCTTTTGAAGTTCCCAGCAAACTCAACAGTTCCAGCAACAGCTTAGAACTTAAAGAAGGATCAGAGAGGAGAGAAACTTGTCTCTTTTTCATTGGTCCACTTGTTATCACTATTCAAGGTGAAATTCAGCGCAGAGAAGGAAATTGTTTAGGAAAAGTATCTGAGTGAGAGACTTTCAGACGCTAGATGAGAGTTTTAGCTTAAACTCGACAAAAACAATTTCAGTGTAAGTCAGTTTGACATTTTAGCTGAACTTTGACACCTTTTCACTTGCAGAAATGACACATTGATGTTTCACATTTAAAGAATAACAGCATATAACATATATCATGAAAATGGCAAAAGTTATTCTTTTGATCACATCAGCCTAAAATCAAAGATAGAAATAGTCTCTTTTGGTGACTATATTCTCAGATTACAACTAATGGAATGATTTTGTGGTAAATGTCTTGCTTTACTGAGAGGTCAGTAAAGGTCATCTCTGGAACAGTTCAAAAGCACACAGGTGTATCAAAGTGGACACGTCCATGTCCATTACAATGGGTACGGTACAGCCAGTTATGAATCTTATTGCACTATGCTAGACAGCATCCAACATCTGCAGGGTGCTTTTAGGAGCGTTTATAATGTCACCGTAGTCAACGGAGGGAAGGAAAGTCACAGTTACAAGGTGTTTCCTAGCATTCAGAGTTGGGCAGGATCTATTAAGAAACCCAATTTTACTTTCAATTTCTTTACCAAGTTTTTGACATGTGGCTTAAAAGAGATATGCAAATTGATCAAGATACCCAAGTATTTGTAAGACTTGACATATTCAATTGGGACAACATTTGAGGATAAAATAGAAGGAAGGACTGCTGGGACTGACTTTCTGTTTGAAAACAACATCCTTTTGGTTTTATTAGTTTTATCAGCCATTTATCTTGTTTTTAGTGTTTATCTCCACTAGGGGGTGTATTTCCTTTTGTGTACTGAGTATGTCGAAGTAAAACCAAAGCCTACCAGGAACAACAGCAACCAGTAGCCTAAATATAGGACTTTAGCCACTACAATCAGCATTTAGCACCAGTTTGAGATGGAACAAATCTGACTGGATGATGTCGAATGCAGATTGTAAAAGCTGGAAAACCTTAACAACTGTTTTAGCTCGACAATAAACAGGAATGATCTGACCTACATTAACTATGTAGATTGTGATTATGGCCTACTTATGTAGATTGTGATAGATTCCGTAGATGCATGTTTTTGTAATAAGCACATGAAATGAAATATCATCAAAAAAAAAGAACTAACAAGGCAAATGTTCCTCCACCTTGGTACAAAAAAAGTACACCAGTCCGTCCTGTGGCTCATATCTTATCATGTTTTCTCATCATTTATCTGTGTGAAGGATGTTTTTCGCAGCAACCTTTGCTCAGCTGTTGAGCACATCAGGTAATGGCAGCTTATGGGTGGAGACCATAAAATCCTAATCGATTCAAACTGTTGTCTTGTCTCTTTGCTATCTGTCTTTAAAATGTCAAGTTTTAAACAATCATATTGCCTTATACAAACTAGATAAAGGTAAGGAGTGTGATGAAACATCATACAGGATATTTACATAATGTTGCCTGTTGAAGGAGAAGAAGTAAGAGGATTTGAATGCTACGGTTTGAAACTTTAGCTAAAAACAACAATTTTACATGATTTTAACAGTTATCCTGATTCTGAACCAAACTAATGAATTACCTTTCATGGAAGTGGGTGTTATAGCTCGTGTCTGAGCATTTCACAATCTACTGGATGGATTTTAATGAAACTATCAGAAGGTTAGATACATGGGGGGAACAACAGAAGTTAATTTCAGTTTAACCCATTGCCAAAATGCAATCACAACACCACTAATATTTGTGTATACTGTCCACATGTAATTGTTTATGATGAGTGTGTTTAGCACAAGTAGTTTATTGCGTAAGATAATTAATGATCTAAATAGACTGATTGTGGAAACGAGGCTTGCTCAAGTCAGGAGGTGGTGTGTTAAGATAAACCGTGTCCTGATAGGACAAGATGTGAAGAGATCGTTTTTGTAATACCACTATCCATCCTCATGGCCTTTTACCTTTTTCTATCTAAACAAAAGTATTCTGATAAAGGATAAGAGGCCACGCTCCTGTAGCAGCAGCAACATGCACTCCGCCCATCTTTCGGACGACTGTACGAGCACATTCTCACTGTGTCTCGGTACAATGATAATAAAGCTTATTCTGATTCTGATGGCTGCCACAGCTAATCAGCCTTAACAAACACAAAAAGGGCATTAACTCAGTTATTTTAACTTATAAACACACAGAGAGACATTACTAAGTGCCTCCAGTTGAATAAGAATACTGTAATAACAAAACTGTCACCTAATATTTTATGTTGACACAAAAAGATTTACAAGACAGGTCAAGCTCTCAGTATTTTGGACATTTTGCCACTGAAAAGCTACAAAGAACAAAAGCTACGGAGTACAAGCTACAAAGAAGCTACAAAGTTTTTTTTGTTGTTTTTTTTTTGAATGTCCAGAGGACCAGACTTAGCTTTTTTTAGACTACAAAGAACAGTTTGTTTCTTCCAAGACAGCCAAGTGGCAGCTGCCAAAATACTCAACTCAAGGATGCTGTTCTGATGCCTACATTCAACTTTTTATGTACTTTGTAAGTCAGGTCATAAACAATAATTTACAAGCTGGTAATGGCGTGAGATTATCAGCAAAAATATCTGCTAAGATAAGGTAAAAATGTTCATCATCATGACAATGAAAATTAGTTCACATTAGTCTTACTTGCACCAATGTCAATGTAAATATATTACAGCAAGGGGATAAAGTTTAGCATTACTTAGTACTGAAAGTTTATGAGCAGAGCACTTAGATCCCTAATGTGATTGTTGCCTCTTCCCTAAGATGTGCAAGACATTAAAATCATTCATGAGGAATATAATTTGATGCGTCACTATGAGTGTCCACGTCAGCACTCAGACCTCGCCTATCAAACTAAAGATCCTGCTGTGCCAACAGAATGAACTTTAAGCCTCAGCTTTGATCCACCTGCATTATGTGATATAATAAAGACAATAAAGCTCTGCATACTTCATTTCTTCAACAGATGTCCAAAATATGTGCCTAAGAATATTGGAGATGCAAAAAGAAAAAGAGGGAAATAAGGCCTTGTCTTATCTACTCCAGGTATTAAAAAAACTCAAATGTGTTTTACCTGCCTGTTCACACACAAATTGAGTTTTGGGTGAAATAAGAGAAACAGATATTTTTGAAAACACTGTGTACTGTATTTGTGTGTACCGGAGATGTGGAGCTTTACAGAAACAATACCAAAGCAGCCTGTTTTGAACACACCAATATGAGTGCCCTTTAGAAATAAATAACCCACAATGGACTCATTTTAACAGGTGTTACTTTGTCTCGTTCACTTATTTCTAAACCTGATGTCATTAAACTCTGAGTGCTGTGATGGACAAAATCTGAGAGGAAAGTGGAAAATGTATGCCTCCTCAAAAAAACATCTGCAACTGTTTTAAGAAAAATTCATCCAAGTTAGAAACAAACATTATCAAAGTCAAAGTCAAAGTCAACTTTATTGTCAGATCTGCAATATGTACTGTACAGGACATACACAGGACCGAAATTGCGTTTCTCTCAGTCCCTCGGTGCAACAGTAAACATCTAAACATTGAAACACTGAAACATATAATAATAGACATAAGCATAAAATAGTAAAACTAACACTGTCCTGAGTTTTTTGCATAGTGGTATAAGAGTATGAAAATTTACACCAACTCTAAAACTAAAACATTAAACATTTAATGAACATAATACTGTCCTGAGTTTTTGCATACTAGTATAAAAAAGAGTATAAAAAGTATAACTAAAATAAACTAAAGGTTTCTAGCATTGACAT
>JBBPBX010085821.1:0-15018 GCA_038048925.1 Garcialebias charrua | reverse complement strand
CCACAGTCACTGGTTGACTTTAAAAACGGCTTAAAGACCTTTCTTTTTAAATGAGCTTACTCTGCCTCCTCATGATTTTATCTTTGATCTTAGTTGATATTATTATTGATTTTACTTGTATTATCACTTGTTCTATTTTTGATTTTGTTGCACTTTGAGATTTTTGTTAATGAAAAGTGCGTTATAAATTAAATTCATTATTATTATTATTATTGTCAAATTTATAGAATGAAAGGACCCAAAAGCAGACAGGCATGAGGCTCCTGTTTAAAATACCAGCCTTATCTGGAAGTTCAAAACGAGGTGTGGACGTGACAGCAGCTGAGTTGGACAATGACTGAGACAACTGTGGTATTTAAGAGAACAGGAAGTTGAGACTGAGGTGAAAAACTGGCTCACAGGATAAAAAAGTAAAAAACTCAGGAAACAAAAGTCAAAGCTTGTGAGAGTTTCAAGTGCTTCAGTTCCTGTGGCTCTTTGTTGCTTCCTCATTATCCTTTTCTCTGCTCTGACTAAATATTACATTTATAAATCAGTTTTCCATCAATGCTTATCACTGGAAGGTGAGCGTCTGAGTGACAGCCAGACAGAATTCATGACAGATTAATTAAACCATTCATTGGTCCCTCGAGATAACAGTGAACAACAGTATGTTTTTATTACAGGAACCAACAGAAGATAAACTTAACTGACATTCAAAATCTTTACAATCAGATCTTCTGTCTGAAACTAGTTAATATTCATAAATCCTGCTGCATCACTTTAAAATAAAAAAATAAACAGATTCAGTGAATGTTTTTAATGAAGTTAAATAAATACTTTCAACTCTCTTCAGAGAGGACTAACTTCTGGATGCTCATTAACAAAAATATGTTTCTGCTTGACTTCCCATGCAAAGTCTGATAAAGCATAATATGAGTACAGTGCATGGTAATAGAGTATTAAAATCAAGCTTTTCTTGTCTCATTGGCACAAATACAAATCAAAATATTCACTTTTAATCATTTTTACCATTTGTTGTGTGAATGTTTATGAAGCATTCACACTATTGTGATCCATTTTCCTTCCGTACGGTTTTCAGCATCTTTCTCGTTCCACAATTGTTGTGCTACCTCAACAAATCATATCAAGACATTCAGCTCGTTCAGGAGAGGGGTGACGTGACTTTGGGTGTTGGTGCAACTTTAGCTTTTTGAAATATTTAGCCTTTTTTTTACCATATTTTCCTGATAGAAAATTGATAGAGCTCATTTTACATCCTTTGAATCTTTAGATCTGTTTACAACCTTTTACTGCTCCTTTCACGTTTTGTTCTGCTTCAGCTTCTTTAAGCTTCCTTGTGCAAAAACAATAAATAAAAATCCAGCTAATTCCAGCAGTTTTATCAGCTGTTTTGTGCTCCTTTCAGATTATTTCAGCTAACTACAACATTTTTGTGCTTCTTCTAATTTATTTGAGCTAATTTCAGCTTGTTCTGCTCCTTTCAGCTTATTTCTGTGTTTGTTTTTTCTACAATTTCAGCTACTATATAGCTGCTTTATTAGCCTGGCCCTCGCCTTCCTGCACAGCTCCGCTCAATTCTCATTTCCCTTCACTGCACAGTCTGGGACTTCTCCCATAGACAACGATTTCTCCGGCCAATTTTTGACCGTTCAGAGAACAGAAGGGGCGGAGTTTTGGCCCCTAACCCACGCCCCCACCTGTCCCAGCGCGCAGCCAGCGAGCATTTGCATGTTCTCATTCAAAGCGATGCAAAGCGATGCAGGACTGTTTTATATTTGACACAAATGTGTTAAATTCCCCTTCTTAATCTCTTATCTGGAGTTTTATTTTGTTTTTTTGCCAAAAGTCAAGTGTTCGCTCCCTCCTCCCTCCTCCTCCTCTCTCTCCGCTGCGGTGCAAAGAATAAGGAAATGACTGAGGTTGTCACCTGCATATTTTCTGGTCTTCTGGACCAGCGCTACATGGTTCTATTTAATTTTTTTCAAACGTTATAAACACAGAATATGCAGGCAGCGAGAGAAAATTCAGCAGGAGGCGGAGCAGATGTCAAGTTCGGCAGAGCTCTGAGGGGGAGGGAGCAGAAAGCTTTCCCTGTTCAAAAATTTTCTAATATCCAATGGTTTTGTTCCTAAGGCAGAGGCCACCAGCTTCGGATGTTATCAGTCCATTCTATGGGCGCTATCATCTGTTATCATCCTCATTCAATGCGGTAAAAAGGCCCATCTTCTACCTCTTACGAGGTTTAAAGGTACGTTATCACCCTTACAATGAATGACAACATGCTCCGTCTTTAGCTACGTGGTTAGGTTTCGATTTCATTTTTTTAAAGTTTCTTGGTTAGGTTTAGGGTTTTGGTTAGGTTTAGGCACAAGGGAGAGCTGAGGTTAGGTTTAGGGTTGGTCCTCTGGGTCAGGCTTAAGGTTAGGTTTAGGGAAACGGTTACGCTGAAAAACACAAACTCACAACACTTCCTGGTTCGCGGAAACACGCTGCCTCCTCACAGGGATTATAACGCTGATAACGTTCTTTCAAACATGTTAAGAAGTACGTTGAGCATTTTCTCCGATAGACTATGGGGATGATAACAGTTGATAGCGCCCATTGTATGGACTGACAACATCCGAATTTCTCTATGGAGAAGTCCCAGACCCTAGTCCGAAGCGAAATGAAGGACAAGGGTCTGGTTTTAACCAGGCTACTGCTTTATGCTAATATTGGGGTTTTTCAGCTACCGTAGATCCACATTTTTACACTAATTTAAACTTTTTAACCCTAATTCAGCAAAAATGTGCTTTCTCTTCTCCCTTCTAGCAATTTAAGCATATTTCAGGTTTTTTTTGCTACTTTTCAGCTGTTTTATGCAAATTTCAGCTTTTTTCAAGAAATTTCTTTTTTTGTTGCCTCGTTGGGCAAATGTATTCTTTCTGCTTCCTTTTGCTAATTTAAACTTGTTCTATCTTTTCAGCTACCTTTTTATTATATTTAAGCTAATTTCAGCTGTTTTCAGATAAATTCACACTTTTCATGATAATTTCTGCTACTTTCAGCCTAATTAAGTTCTTTCTGCTAATTTCAACTTGTATGCTCCTTTCAGCTTAATTCTTTTATTTTCAGCTATTTCAGCTATTTAGCTGTTTTTATGCTAATCTTAGTTTTTTCAGCTAATTCCAAATTTTTTGCGCTGGTTTCAACTTTTGTGTCATTTCTACTTTCTCCTGCTGATTAGGCCCGAGCAGCCAAGCGCTGCGAAGGCCTATTGTAATTGTAGTGTTTCTTATTTTTATTTTATTTATTTATTTATTTTATTCTTAGATCAAATGAATTGGCCTTTTGGGGGCTTTATCATATATGAAAACTCACCAAATTTGGCGGACACATCAGGACTGGTGAAAAATTATGTATTTTGGGGGCGTGGCAAAAATCGCAACAGAAACGGCTCAAGAGCGCCCCCTAGAAATGTTCAAACTACCCTCCACATTGGCCTTAGTTTGACGTAGAATCATGAAATTTGGTACACTTGTCCAACTCACCAAGATGCACAGAAAACCCTCTGGCAACAACGTTGTACGATGAATGGTAAGGCTGGCCTTTTTGGAACAATGACCAAATTTTCACACCTTTTTGGCCGTTTACAGCCTCCGCATTTGAACAAACTCCTCCTATGGATTTCACTCGATTGGGTTCAAACTTGGCCAGTTTCTTCATAAGGCACGGGGAAACAAACTTTATCCAAACGGTTCATTTTCATGCATGCTGAAGGGGCGGGGCCAGACGTCAAAGTTGGACATCTCGCCATGAAAAACGAAACGCTTACAGCTCCTACACGAAAACTGTCTAATACATCAAACCTTCAGTGATTGACGCACATCCGGTCCCCTGCAATACTGAATGGTCAAATCATGACATCACTTAAGCCACGCCCCCTGACAACAGGAAGTGTAAAGTTTTACGTTGAACGGTCCATATCGGACCCCTGTTACCTAATCAGCGTGACATTGTGTCCAGTGACCGAAGACATGTTGGTGTAACAAGCTTTCCAGCACTGATCGTTTTGGGTGGAGCATGTGGGCGTGGCGACGTGGCGAAGTAAGACGTAACGCCGTCACCATACGTTTGGTTCTAAACTCCACAGATTTGATCCGAGGAGTACCAAAATCAGTATGATCGATCATTGCCCACCCCTTGAACAGGAGTCTATGATAATTAGCCAATAGCCTCCACAGCGCCCCCTAGAATATTTAAAAACATCAGCCCCACGCCATTTTTGGCCCGATAATTCTGAGACTCAGTGAATATATGTATCTTCGCAGGATCTACGAAAAACTCGCTTGGAGCACTGGTCCAAAACAAACAGGAAGTCGGCCATTTTGGGTCAAAGGGTCATTTTCTGGCATTTTGAAATGCATATTTGAACGAACTCCTCTTAGGGATTTTGAAGGATTGCCTTCAAACTTGGTTAATATGCCCTTAACACATTGGACAGTAAAAGTTATCAAAAGCTTGAGTTTTCGTTTATGCTAAAGGGACGTGGCCAGGCCTCAAACTTGCACTTCACGCCATAAATTTCAAACCACTATAACTTTCACATCCATCCATCCATCCATCTTCTTCCGCTTATCCGGGGTCGGGTCGCGGGGGTAGCAGCCTAAGTAGGGAGGCCCAGACTTCCCTCTCCCCAGCCACTTGGAGCAGTTCCTCCGGGGGAATCCCAAGGCGTTCCCAGGCCAGCCGAGAAACATAGTCCCTCCAGCGCGTCCTGGGTCTTCCTCTGGGTCTCCTCCCGGTGGGACGTGCCCGGAACACCTCACCAGGGAGGCGTCCAGGAGGCATCCTAACCAGATGCCCGAGCCACCTCAACTGGCTCCTCTCGATGTGGAGAAGCAGCGGCTCTACTCCGAGTCCCTCCCGGATGACTGAGCTTCTCACCCTATCTCTAAGGGAGAGTCCAGCCACCCTGCGGAGAAAACTCATTTCAGCCGCTTGTATCCGAGATCTTGTTCTTTCGGTCATAACCCAAAGCTCATGACCATAGATGAGGGTGGGAACGTAGATCGATCGGTAAATTGAGAGCTTTGCCTTTTGACTCAGCTCTCTCTTCACCACGACAGACCGGTACAGCGCCCGCTTCACTGCGGACGCTGCACCTATCCGCCTATCGATCTCACGCTCCAGTTTTCCCTCATTCGTGAACAAGATCCCGAGATACTTAAACTCCTCCACTTGGGGCAGGACCTCCTCCCCGACCCGGAGAGGGCATGCTACCCTTTTCCGGCTCAAGACCATGGCCTCGGATTTGGAGGAACTGATCCTCATCCCGGCCGCATCACACTCGGCTGCAAACCGCTCCAGTGAAAGTTGTAAATCACGAACTGATGAAGCCAGTAGGACCACATCATCTGCAAAAAACAGAGAAGCGATTCTAAGGTCACCAAAACGGATCCTCTCAACACCTTGGCTGCGCCTAGAAATTCTGTCCATAAAAGTTATGAACAGAATCGGTGACAAAGGGCAACCTTGGCGGAGTCCAACTCTCACCGGAAACGAGCCTGACTTACTGCCGGCAATGCGGACCAAGCTCTGACACCGGTCGTACAGGGACCTAACAGCCCTTATCAAAGGGCCTGGTACCCCATACTCCCGGAGTACCCCCCACAGAACCCCCCGAGGGACGCGGTCGAATGCCTTCTCCAAGTCCACAAAACACATGTAAACTGGTTGGGCAAACTCCCACGCACCCTCCAGGACCCTGCTGAGGGTGTAGAGCTGGTCCAGTGTTCCACGACCAGGACGAAAACCACACTGCTCCTCCTGAATCCGAGGTTCGACTATCCGACGGACCCTCCTCTCCAGAACCCCTGAATAGACCTTACCAGGGAGGCTTAAGAGTGTGATCCCCCTATAGTTGGAACACACCCTACGGTCCCCCTTTTTAAATAGGGGAACCACCACCCCAGTCTGCCAATCCAAGGGAACTGCCCCCGATGTCCACGCGATATTGCAGAGTCGCGTAAGCCAACACAACCCTACAACATCCAGAGCCCTAAGGAACTCCGGGCGAATCTCATCCACCCCCGGAGCCTTGCCACCGCGGAGCTTTTTAACCACCTCGGCGACCTCAGCACCAGAGATCGGAGAACCCGACCCAAAGTCCCCAGGCTCTGCTTCCTCAGTGGAAGACGTGCCAGTAGGATTGAGGAGGTCTTCGAAGTATTCCGCCCACCGACTCACAACATCCCGAGTTGAGGTCAGCAGCACGCCACCTCCACCATAAATGGTGTTGGTCTCGTACCTCTTTCCCCCCCTGAGACGCCGGATGGTGGACCAGAATCGCCTCGAAGCCGTACGGAAGTCATTCTCCATGGCCTCTCCGAACTCCTCCCACGCCCGAGTTTTTGCCTCAGCAACCACCCGAGCCGCATGCCGCTTGGACTGCCGGTACCTATCAGCTGCTTCCGGGGTCCCACAAGCCAAAAAGGCCCAATAGGACTCCTTCTTCAGCCTGACAGCATCCCTCACTGCCGGTGTCCACCACCGGGTTCGAGGGTTGCCACCTCGACAGGCACCAACAACCTTGCGGCCACAGCTCCGATAAGCTGCCTCGACAATAGAGGCGCGGAACACGGCCCACTCGGACTCCATGTCCCCCGCCTCCCTCGGAACGTGTTCAAAGCTCTCCCGGAGGTGGGAGTTAAAGCTCCGTCTTACGGGAGACTCTGCCAGACGTTCCCAGCAGACCCTCACGATACGTTTGGGTCTGCCAGGTCTGACCGGCATCCTCCCCCACCATCGGAGCCAACTCACCACCAGGTAGTGGTCAGTAGACAGCTCCGCCCCTCTCCTCACCCGAGTGTCCAAGACATGCGGCCGCAGATCAGATGAGACGACAACAAAGTCGATCATCGAACTGCGACCTAGGGTGTCCTGGTGCCAAGAGCACATATGGACACCCTTATGCTTAAACATGGTGTTCGTTATGGACAATCCATGACGAGCACAGAAGTCCAATAACAGAACACCACTCTGGTTCAGATCAGGGGGGCCGTTCCTCCCAACCACACCCCTCCAGGTCTCACTGTCATTGCCCACGTGAGCGTTGAAGTCCCCCAGTAGAACAAGGGAGTCCCCAGGAGGCGCACTCTCCAATACCCCCTCCAAGGACTCCAAAAAGGGTGGGTAGTCTGAGCTGCCGTTTGGTGCATAGGCACAAACAACAGTCAGAGCCCGTCCCCCCACACGTAGGCGAAGGGAGGCTACCCTCTCGTTCACCGGGGTGAACCCCAACGTACAGGCACCAAGATGGGGGGCAACCAGTATGCCCACTCCTGCTCGGCGCCTCTCACCAGGGGCAACTCCAGAGTGGAAGAGTGTCCAACCCCTCTCAAGGAAACTGGTTCCAGAGCCAGAGCCATGCGTTGAGGTGAGTCCGACTATTTCTAGTCGGAACCTCTCAACCTCACACACTAGCTCAGGCTCCTTCCCCACCAGAGAGGTGACATTCCATGTCCCAATGGCCAGCTTCTGTAGCCGAGGATCAGACCGCCAGGGTCCCCGCCCTCGGCCGCCACCCATCTCACATTGCACCCGACCCCTTTGGCCCCTCCCACAGGTGGTGAGCCCATGGGAAGGGGGACCCACGTCTCCTCTTCGGGCTGTGCCCGGCCGGGCTCCATGGGTAAAAGCCCGGCCACCAGGCGCTCGCCAGCGTGCCCCACCTCCGGGCCTGGCTCCAGAGTGGGGCCCCGGTGACCCGCGTCCGGGCGAGGGAAAACTTAGTCCATTAATTGTACTCATCATAGGGGTTTTTGGGCTGCACTTTGTCTGATCCCTCACCTAGGACCTGTCTGCCTTGGGTGACCCTTCTAGGGGCATGAAGCCCCTGACAGCATAGCTCCTAGGATCATTGAGACACTCAAACCCCTCCACCACGGTAAGGTGGCAGCCCAGGGAGGGGGCTTTCACATTGAAAGACCAAATTGTCCCAAACTTGGCATGAGTCATTGTTACGACCCGAAGGCACGTAGCATACAAGGACACGACACAGAAAGGATGTTTAAAAAAAACAAAGTTTATTTGAGGCTCTCCGAGTCTGTGTCGGCTCCTGGTTTTCAGCACCCAGCTCCTCACGACAGCAGGCCTCCACAACAGAAGGTTTCAGCCTCCTCCTCTCAAAACACAGCAGCAGGTCTCACTCCAGCTTCCTCCTCTTCACACATGCAGCAGGTCATCAGCTCCAGCTTCTCACAGCATGATAGCAGGTCTCACGGCTTCATCTCACGTCGGCTTCATCTCTCAACATCGGCTTCATCTCTCAACATCGGCTTCATCTCTCAACATCGGCTTCATCTCTCAACATCGGCTTCATCTCTCAACATCGGCTTCAAACAGCTCATCAAACAGCCTCCTCATCAGGCTTCAACAAATGGCTTCATGGCTCCTCTTCACACTGCTGCTGCTGCTGCTACAGACTTCAGCTCTTCGTCTGCTGTTTCTTCATCAGGTCTGCTTCTCCTGGAGCAGCTCAGACCTCTTCTTGGACCTCTGCTGGATCTCTGCTTGCTGCCACTCTCACTTGGACCTCCTCTGCTTCTGGAGCTGCTGGGACCTAATAGAGAGAGAGAGCAACTACTTCCACCTACAGTTAATGAGCACCAGCTGCAATCAATTAGGCTCCTACAGCCTCTAAAGAGCTCATGCCTCTGCTCAAAATATTTAAACAAAACCTCAAAACCTTTAAACAATTTTGTTCTCTCTCTAAAATAAATTATATGCCTAGGGCATGTAACAGTAATCCCTGTTGGATGCCCGACGATCCTCTAAGGTCATGTTGTGATGTCATCAAAGCCCCACCCCCTCAGAACAGGAAGTTACTTTTTTTATTTGAAGGCTGATGATCCTTGGTTAGAAGAAGTATAACAAGTTGCTCTGACTTACTTTAAAGCGCTAAAAGTTTTCAATGAAGGATGTGGGCGTGGCAGCGTGACCATGTCAGAAAAGATGCCGTTGCCATACGTTTGGCTCTAAATTCCACAGAATTGAACCGAAGAGAACCTAAATCACTACGATCGATCATTATCCACCACTTCAACAGGCTTCCATGATAAGTTGCCAATACCCTCCATAGCGCCCCCTATATTATTACTACAGTTATATCTCAGTGATTCATCATCCGATCTGCACGATATTTATTGTGCTTCATCAGTGAGCACTTCTACACACATTGATAATGCTGTGTAAATTTTGACTCCATTACGCCCCTACATTATTTCTATAGTTATATCTCAGTGATACATCATCCGATCTGAACCAGATTTATTGTGCATCATCAGTGAGCCCTTGTGGACACATTAATATGGTGGTTTAACATATGACTCCAGAGCGCCCCCTAGATTATTCAAACTGTTAGATCTCAGTGATACATCATCCGATCTGTACCAGATTTATTGTACGTCATCAAGGAGCAATTCTAAACGCATTGATATTGTTGTGTAAATTTTGACTCCATTGCGCCCCTACATTATTTTTATAGTTATATCTCAGTGATACATCATCCGATCTGAACCAGATTTATTGTGCATCATCAGTGAGCCCTTGTGGACACATTGATATGGTGGGCTAACATTTGACTCAAGTGCGCCCCCTAGATTATTCAAACTGTTAGATCTCAGTGACACATCATCCGATGTGTACCAGATTTATTGTGCATCATCAGGGAACAGTTCTAAACACATTTATATTGTTGTGTAAATTTTGACTCCAGTGCGTCCCCTACATTATTTCTATAGTTATATCTCAGTGATCATACGATCTGAACCAGATTTATTGTGCATCATCAGTGAGCACTTTTGGACACATTGATATCGTAGGTAAACATTTGACTCAAGTGCGCCCCCTAGAATATTTAAAAACATCAGTCCCAAGCCATTTTTGGACCAATTATTCTGAAACTCTGTGAACATCTGTATCTTCTCAGGAGCTATGAAAAAGTCTTTTTGCACACGGTCCAAAACAAACAGGAAGTCGGCCATTTTGGGTCATAGGGTCATTAATGGTCGTTTTTTACTTTTCATTGGTCGTGAAGTTTAAAGCTGGGGTATGTAAGATTGTAATGTAGTCTGTAACTTTTCAAACAATATATATTTTAACATATTTCTTCACTCTGTCACTAGATTGATGTTAGAGAGGTAATCTCTGAAAAAAAAAAAAAAATATTGTCCCCTTGCTTCTCCAGGTGGTAAATAAGCATTTCTAAAAAGAAAAAGTGACCCGCCATTTTCCAGCCAATAAAAACAAAGTTTGTAACCAGCCAATAAAAACCGAGCTTGAATTTGAATCAGCCAATAAAAACAGAGCTTGAATTTGAATTTTAACAGACCACAAGGGGGCAGTGCCATATATGGCTCTGAGGGGGAGGGATCAGAATGCTTTGCTTGTTGAAATTTTTTCTAAGTGCTGATGTTCTACAGAAACTGCAGACTCCACCTTTAATGCATTCCTCCTAGGGATTTTGAATGACTCACTTCAACCTTGGTTAATATGCACTTAAGATGTGGGGGAGTGAAAATGTGTCAGAAACTTGCATTTTCATATATGCTGAAGGAGCTAGGCCATGCCTCAAAGTTTGGCTTCTCGCCATAAATTTCAAAACGCTATAACTTTCACAATGAAAAACAGAATTGCACCAAACTTGGCATGAGTGATCCATGTCAGATGCCCACAATCCTCTGTGGCCATGTTGTGATGTCACCGAAGCCCCGCCCCCTTTGAACAGGAAGTCACTTTTTTTCCTTGGAAGGCTCCCTTTCTGACAGCCTTGAACTAATCAGGATGATCCTGTGTTAGAAGACGTATAACAAGTTGGTCTGACTTGCTTTAAAGTGCAAACTGTTTTTGCTGGAGAATGTGGGCGTGGCGGCATGACGATCTCAGAAGTGACGCCGTCGCCATATGTTTGGCTCTAAATTCCACATTTGAACCAAAGTGCACCAAAATCACTACAATCTATCATTATCCACCTCTTCAACAGGCTTCCATGATAAGTGGCCAATACCCTCCACAGCACCCCCTATATTATTACTACAGTTATATCTCAGTGATACATCATATGATCTGCACGAGATTTATTGTGCTTCATCAGTGAGCACTTCTACACACATTGATACTGTGGTTTAACAGATGACTCCAGTACGCCCCCTACATTATTTTTCAAACTGTTATATCTCATTGCTAGATCATCTGATCTGTTCCACATTTACTGTGTGTCATCTGTCACCACTTCTAAACTCATATATATTGTTGTTATTCGCTAACTGTTCCTGGCAAACGGGTGTGGGATGGGAACGAGAGCGTTCGAGGTGGCGACCGAACGAACGAGCTGGAGCTCTCGCGGTCGCTGTAATAAGGCCGGAGCAGCGCTAAGCTGCGAGGGCCTCAACACCGCTTGCGGCTTTAATTTACGCTTGTTCTTTATTTTCAGCTACGTTTTCAGCATTTTTTTAGTTAATTTCAGCTGTTTCTCAGCAAGTTCTTCTGCAATAAGCATTCACACTGCATTTTTGCAGGAAATGCAATTTCTCTATTTGCTGTGAGTTTTAAAGCTAGATTTTCCTTTGCAGAGAAAAACTTTGTATTTCATATTTAGAGGGAGAGCAAGTTTGGAACCCAGAATCACCTCTAAATGTGTTACCTTTGGCTAAATGATTAAATAACTTCAATACACAGCAGGTCTTCAAATTGATTTCAACGAGCCAGAGGGAATGTTAACAACAACAAATAAAAAAATAAAAAATAAGAAGAGCTCATGAAGGGAAGTTGTCCTTGAATTTTCTCTGCCAGCACTTGAATTATTTCTCATGAAGTTTGGCCCATTTTTTAATGTAAACTGAGAAATTTACTTTAGGGTTTAGGAAAACAACTTTCAAGCTTGGAGAGAAAAAAAGAAAGAAAAGTAAATACCGTTCCACAAACCTTGCATTATGAATGTAACCTTTATACCTGTCTTTGAATCAAAAATAATTAATTATGAATAAAAAATTAACTTTAAAGTTTGATTTATATTTATACAGGTGCTGGTCATAAAATAAGAATATCATGAAAATTTGGATTTTCAGTAACTCCATTTAAAAAGTGAAACTTGTATATTATATTAATTCATTACACACAGACTGATATATTTCAAGTGTTTTTTTCTTTTAATGTTGATGATTATAACTGACAACTAATGAAAACTCCAAATTCAGTATCTCAGAAAATTTGAATATTGTGAAAAGGTTCAGTATTGAAGACACATGGTGTCACACTCTAATCATCTAATTAACTGAAAACACTTGCAAAGGCCTTTAAATGGTCTCTCAGTCTAGTTCTGTAGGCTACACAATCATGGAGAAGACTACTGACTTGACAGTTATCCGAAATACGACAATTTACACCTTGCACAAGGAGGGCAAGACACAAAAAGTCATTGCTAAAGAGGCCGGCTGTTCACAGAACTCTGTGTCCAAGCACATTAACAGAGAGGCAAAGGGAAGGAAAAGATGTGGTACAAAAACCTGTACAAGCAAAAGGGATAACTGAACCCTGAAGAGGATTGTGAAACAAAACCCATTCCAACATGTGGGGGAGATTCACAAATAATAATATAATAATAATTTGTCACATTTGTCATCTGTGTATGTTTCCCATACTTGACAGACGAAATTGGTCTTCTGCCTTTAACCCAACCACCACCAGGTGGTGCAGCGAGCAGCCGTAGTCAGCGCTCGGGGAGCTGGAGAATTAGGTGTGCACTCATAGACACCCCAAGGTGTGTAGTGGCCGGGGCGCGAACCCGCGTCCTTCGGGTCCCAAGTCAAAAGCCTTAGCCACTACACCATCAAAGAGTGGACTGCAGCTGAAGTCAGTGCTTCAACAACCACCACGCTCATACATATGCAAGACAAGGGTTTCAGCTGTTGCAGTCCTTGTGTCAAGCCACTCTTGAACAAGAGACAGCATCAGAAATGTCTCACCTGGGACTGCTGCTGAGTGGTTCAAAGTTATGTTCTCTGATGAAAGTAAATTTTGCATTTCCGTTTGAAATCAAGGTCCCAGTGTCTGGAGGAAGAGCGGAGAGGCACAGAATCCACGTTGCTTGAGGTCCAGTCTCAAGTTTCCACACTCAGTGATGGTGTTTAGGATCAAAAAAGGTGTTCAATACAGAACAACTGGACTTTATGTGTTTAGGATGCCATGTCATCTGCTGGTGTTGGTCCACTGTGTTTTCTGAGGTCCAAGGTCAACACAGCTGTCTACCAGGAAGTTTTAGAGAACTTCATGCTTCCTGCTGCTGACCAACTTCTATGGAGATGCAGATTTCATTTTCCAACAGGACTTGGCACCTGCACACAGTGCCAAAGCTACCAGTACCTGGTTTAAGGACCGTGGTAACCCTACTACTGACCAGCAAACTCACCTGAACTCTCATAGAAAATCTATGAGGTATTGTGAATAGGAATATGTGATACACCAGACCCAACAATTCAGAAGAACTGAAGGCCACTATCAGAACAACCTGGGCTCTCATAACACCTGAATCCAGACAAAAGGAGTCACAACTAAGTACAGTAGTGAGTACTGTACATGCTCATACTTTTCATGTTCTTACTTTTCAGCAGTGGTGGACCCTCAGGGCCTGCAAGGCCTTCAGAGAAGGCCTTAAAATTATTTAAAATTAAAATTAAAAATTAATATTTTTTATTTTTATTATATTTTGTCCATGAATACGTATTAAATAATCCCAAATGGTCTGACCGCTTACTTTCATTGCTACCTCCCTGTTTGCTCTGCTTCCAGAGTGTATTTTAATATTTAAGCCTTTAACCAATCACATTTTAGCCACTACTTGTTGCTAGGTAGATTAGAAGCCTTCACTCGCAGCTCTGCTTCTCACTGCAGCGCTATCCAAGCTGTTGCTTCAACCAATCAGATTTTGAGTTGGCGAGACCTGATGCTAAACGCGTCACCAAGAGTATTCACCGCAACCAACACGGAAATGTCAGCTATTCACCCGTTTTGATTGGATAGTCAACGTGTGACGTCACACCCGCGGCGCGGAAGTTGATAGTCGGTTCGGGCTGGCCAGAGGCTCTGGGGCTGGCCATTAAAATACAGTAAGCTTTTTCACAATTTTTTTTTTAGAATCCAAGTAGGTTTTTACAGTTTTGCAATGGTCCAAACTTGCTGTGTTATTGGATGTAATGTCCGGTCACACGACCTGAAAGGTAGAAAGAGAGAAAACGGGCTTTGTTTACTGTTTGCTGCACCGTAGTGAAGTTAGTTTCAAGTTGGACGTTGGATATTAAAGCTCCGTGTCAGCGTGTCTTCAGCACTGCGTTGCTTCGTCCAACTTCAAACTAACTTTACCGCGGTGTTTGCTGCTGGAAACAACGCGAAGTAGGAGCTCCTGATTCAGCTGTGACACATCATGGTACAACTTTCTGCATGTCCCAAAATAACTGCTAGTTTGTTCCACACACTCTGGTGAGTTTTGTTATATTATTTATAGATAATTATTGTTTGAATTGATTGTTTGAATTTATTTTGTTTTAAGAAGGAGCAAATATGATTTTTTTTCATCTGTTGCTACCTTTCATTTTATATGTTGTTTTTTTCCCTTTCATATATCTGTAAATTGTCAGAGTCAGTCAGAGTCAGAGAGTCTTTATTGTCATTTGCACCGCATGTGGTACATGTGATGAAAACGAGATTATGTACACAGGGTCCCAGTTACATCCAACAACAAAATGCAAGAGAAAAACAGTAATAACATCTAGGATTAACTAAGAAAACATCAACTAGAAATACACTAAGCCCTAATGTAGTAGAAAAACATCATTATATATAAACAGCAGCACGAACATGAGTCTGTATGAGCAGATGGTCACAGATGAACACAGCAACAAGAAAACAGATCAGCATCAGCATGATGTGATATTTCACAGTGATTATTCTTATTATTTATTAATTCATGAGTCTAACAGC
>JBBPBX010085819.1:0-15018 GCA_038048925.1 Garcialebias charrua | reverse complement strand
ACAAACTGAGGTAATTCTGATTCATTTTATCATTTTTATTTTTTAGAGTATTACAGTTAAAGTTTACATCACCCCTGCCTCCTTGTGGTGCAATACCAGTACTTTATTTATATGAGCATCTTGTTCATTAAATTGACCCAGCTCTTACACTATGTTTACAACCTTTTTCAGACCTTCCACCAATAAAGAAGAACTTTTACAGTGAGGCAGCGAGTGTGTCCATGCTTACACCTGAGGAAGTCTGTGCATGGAGGTAATTTTATCACTGGTCTGTGAGATCGACTGGTTTTGTTTTTTCTTTAATTGCATACAGAGTTCAGATGAACTCGGTGTGGCAACCCCTGAAGTTTGAACAGCAATCTTATGCATCTTCAATAACTTTAGGGACTTTTCCTTTAGTTAGCATTATTTCTCGTTCTTAAACAATGTTCTGCTCTCCAAACATTGTAAAGTATAGAGATAAAACATCTATTTTAAAATATTTACTCAGTGCCATAAAGTATTAGCTTTTCTTTTTTTTTTTTTAAGACGGTGAAAAGCTAAGTTTGTTGACACGAGAATCCAGGGGCGGGCTGGGGTTGAATTTCATCCCGGGAGCTTGCTTTGGAGAGGCCTTTTATCGGATCGCACGACGTATGCACGTGGAAACACAATTTTAACACAATACAGTATTTGCAACATAAAAACACTGTTTTTTCAACAATCAAAACTACTGTTTATATGTTTGTATGTATTCAATGATACAAATAAAAATACACAGTTTATAAAATCTAAAAAAAGCTAAGTCTGGTCCTCTGGACATTCACAAAACAAAACAAAAAAGTAGAAACATTTCGTCTTTCGTCCGAAAGACTTCCTCAGTGTTGCTCACATGATCAAGGTGTGATCAGCTGGTTTCGGCTGTCATTGGCAAACTGTTTGATCCACTGGGAGAGGGTGCTATTTATAAGACTGAACTGAACACAGCATCTCAGACTGAGGAAGTATTTCGCACGAAAGACGAAACGTTTCTACTTTTTTGTTTTGTTTTGTTTTTTGAATGTCCAGAGAACCAGACTTGGCTTTTTTAGATTTTTCTACTGGATTATTGAGCATGCATGTTCTATGAAATTTCAGATCAACCCAAATGGTTAATGTTTTATCATATTTTAAATCAGGTTCGTTTTAGGATAGGCACGGCTGTTTGGAAAAAGTTCACACACATCAGACAATTAAAAATAATGAATATTTATTAAAGAAGTCTTGTGACAGAAAAAGGAAACCACAAAGACAAAACATTTGTACATCTCTTCAGATATACAATAAACATACAAACAGTTTTCCTGCTAAGATCAAAAGTGTCTGTTTAACCTCGCCACAGTACCAACTACACACACAAACTTAGGCATTAACAAATTACAGTATTTTCTCACCTTTGACACTTGAACAGGGGAGTCGCACTGTTCGGCGAGATAGTCATCAATGCACACACCGGGCGTTGATCAGACCCACGGTAGACTCCAAAAACTCTAAGTGCGCTACTCATCATTTATACCTTGTGGATGTGATGACTTCACCTCATCTTGAGCAACACTATGTTTTTCAGAGTAAAGTGGTACTAGGCACGATTAAAAGAAAACACGTATTATCTGAAGGGTTTGTTAGATCTGTTACCAAAGGAGGCTACAAGGTCATGTGAACAAAACGAGCTAAGTTTTTTCACACAACTCTTGCGCCGGATCAAACCTAATTGCAAATAGTTTCTTGACACTAAACTAAAATGTTTTCTCTCACAAGTGTTGACTCTTAACATAAAAATTGATAAACATTTAGTCAGAAAAGCATTAATAAAAACTCTTAATTCAATGCATCAGGGGACAGTTTATAAAAGTTTATTAAACAAGCAGCTTATCATAAAAAAAAATCAAAGCAAATATTAAGGAACAAAAATCAACCTCTGAAGCTATCTAGACCCATAACATCAAAATCTCTCCCCCAAACAAAAGAAAACTGTCATAGCTTACATCATTAACAAGTGCTTGAGCAGACCACTGGTCTCTGCACCTCTGTCTGTAACTGCATCATCACACAACAGTGGTAGGTCTCATCAGCAACAACGATGAGATGGACTACAGGAACGAGGTGAGCCGCCTGGCCTTGTGGTGCGGACACAACAATCTCACTCTCAACGTGGAGAAGACAAAGGAGATTGTTGTGGACTTCAGGAAGAGGGATGCACAACATGCCCCTCTGACCATCAACAGCACCACAGTGGAGAGAGTGGACAGCACCAAGTTCCTGGGAGTGCACGTCTCAGAGGACCTGTCCTGGAGCAGGAACACTGCATCACTGGCCAAGAAGGCTCACCAGCGCCTCTACTTTCTCCGCAAGCTGAAAAGGGCTGGAGCTTCAACCCCCATCATGTGCACCTTCTACAGGGGTGCCATAGAAAGTGTCCTGACCAGCTGCATCACGGTGTGGTTTGGTGCATGTACTGCATCCTGCCGCAAGAGCCTCCAGCGCATCGTGAGAGCAGCTGAGAAGATTGTCGGCACCTCCTTCCCCTCACTACATAGTCAATGGGCCAGACTGGAAGTCTGTACCACCGGAGGTGGCTAAGACTGTCATACCATTTTTGAAAGCTTGAAATCTCACCTTTATGATAAGCTAGTGCTGGACGATAATTCAATAACGATAAATATCGCGATATACTTTTATTCAATAACGATGATATGAAGTTTAAGCATATTTTCGATATTTCGATAGGATTTTACAACTTTTTCTGACGTTTTTCTCTTTCTGTTCGGGTTGGAGCGGCTGCTTCAACAACCCGCCCGGACAGAAAAAGCTGTGACACAAAACGTGCGTGATGACGTCGTTGTTACGCAGCGCTCAGTCCAGCAGCAGGCGTTAGCGGTAGCAGGCTAAAAGCTAAGCTAGTCTCCAAAGCGCGTTAAGTTTTCGCTTCAAAACGAGTCAAACGAGTGCTCATGACCGTCAGAATGTGACTGAACAAAGTTTCACAAGCGAAGAGAAAGAGACGACATCACTGATGAGAGGAAAGACTAATTCGTCGGTGTGGACGTAGTTCGGTTTTACTGCAGGTCTCATCTGCAGCGAGTCTTACTCGGTTTGTGTTTATTTTTCAAAACGTGACAGAGTCGTTCTAACTAGCGGTGGAAACATCTAACTTGTTTAATCTGAAGAGTTTCCACTCGATAGAATATGATGAGAGTCAGAAGATGAAGAATAAAGTTTGAGCCAACGTTTCCCTGAAACTACGACGTAAACAAACAGCCCCAGCGCTGCATGTTTTTTTTATTGAAAATAAAACAGATTCATCAGAATAAAAAGAAAGAAAAACACTGAATGAAAAGGTGCAGAAAGACGAAAATAGTGTTATAATATCTGCCCCTTGTTTAAAAAATACAAAATAACTACAAACAAACAACAACCTTCACTTCACCTGCACCACACCTTCCCAACAACTTTGATTTAATCATCTTTTAAAACATATAAATAGTTTTATAAATGTTTATGATGATATCAAGTCAACACAATCCTGTTTCCTGATTTAAAACTCAGCTCCTTCACACTAGTTCTAAATGAAGATTTTACAAACATTTACATTCCCTTCAGGGTTTAATAACTTTTTAAACAAAGTGTAATTGAATATTTGGGGGTAATATTTTTTTTAGTTATGTTCAACCAAATCATAACATTTTAATAATTTCAATTGATGAAATAATATATTTGTTGGGTGACCATAGCACTTCCTAATAATAATTCTTACAGCTCTTTTTAGTAAAATAAAAATAGGATTTGTAAAAGTTTTGCATGCTTTTCCCCAAACTTCAATACAACAGATTAAATATGGAACAATCATTACATTATACAATATATTCAAAACTTTGTCATTCAAAAACTATTTTACTTTATACAATAATGTAATTGATTTTGTTATTTTTATTCTTAAGTAATTTCCATGAGATTTCCATGTCAGCTTCTCATCAATAACTATACCCAAAAGTTTTATTTAATTAACTATGAATTTCAATGCTGTAAATTTTAAAGTTCTTGTTTAAAGTTAAAACTATTAATATTGACACAGTTGAGAATTTTATGCCGAGAACGTTCATGCTCAATAATCCAGGTACCAAATCCAATACCTGTAATTCTCAGTTGGGTCATCTGGAAACTGGATGGAGGGTGAAACGTTTCTATAAAAAACTGTCCATGACCCGACAGAATTATTGGGTTGAGAATTTTATGTTTATTTGATGGTGATTTCCATCTTTTTGGAGGCTAAATACAAATACAAGGTGAACATCAATTTATTTGTATAGTTTATAGTTTTTTTTAGGCTTTTATATTGTTTATATCGATATCGAATTATATCGATATCGACCGAAATTAAGAACTATATCGTGATAAAAATTTTGGCCATATCGTCCAGCCCTATGATAAGCTATGATAGCAATCACAGTTTTGTAGCTGTTACAAGTTATAGCGATTTTATGACAACAAAGTTGAGGATATTTAATGCCTATGTTGACTTTACTAAATCTTGTATATTTTACCAGAAATGTATATTTTCCAACAAAAAGTGTCTATAAATATGGCTATTAATATTGACAATGTAAATGTGAAAATCATTAGTTAAAACAAGTTCAAGGTCATTGTGAACGTTCAAGGTCAAGTAAAAAATAAGTGTTTTTTTAATTATTAAAATGGCTTTAAATGCACCAAATGTCTTTTTTCTAACTCAGAATATTCTCAGCTCTCAGAAAATATATAATATTCATATATGTGTACTGCAGCTATGATTCTATGTGTCTATCTCGTCATGTGGAGATAGCGAAAATGTTATTTTTCATAACATAGCATTATGTGCTATTTGTAAGCAAAAGGTGTTTTTATGATATGGCCAATTCCATTATGAAGAATTTTATAAAGTCTTCATAATGGAATTTGCCATATCATAAAATCACAGTGTCACTTGATAAAGGTCAAGGTCATAGTGTAAGGTCAATAAACAACAAATCTGTATTAATGGCAATTTTTTATTGCTTTCACCAGAATATCCTATGTAGTTCAAAAAATTAACATTTTTGTGATAGAGAACATTATATATTTTCAAAAATGTATAGAAGGAATGTTTTGAACAAAATTGTTAGTTTCATGTGCACAAAAAACAAATTTCACAAATCAGTGCCACTATGAGTGGGTAAGTGTCATTGATTGGTACAAGCTATTCGTCTTCATCGTCGTCATCAGAGTCAGACTGCTGTACTTCTGATTCTTCTTTGCTGGATTGGTTTTTGCAGTTCTGTAGCTTGCACATGTCTGTGCACTTCAAGCCATTGTTGAGACAGGTACACTCTGGTAGTTTGCATGAACGCACACATTTGCATGAGAGAAGCTGCAGCACGGCATCTGGGGCAGGTGAGCCACGCATCCACTGGATAGCCAACTTACCATCTTCGTCTGTTGTCCAACCACAGTCCTTTGGGCTTGGGACAAAGGGCTGGTTAACCAGACATCTCCTCCAAATGGCAGCTTGATAGTTTGCACGGAGAGAATGCATGAAGAGACAGTCTTCACAAGGAGGCAACTGACTTGACTCGACCTCTCCTCGATTTGCACAGAACAGCTGATATCGGAGCTTGTTTACTTCAGCAGTTTTAGTGGAAGCCATGTACATGTGACAAGTGATCTGTTGCAGCTTTTGAAACAGTTCTGCAGATAACTCCCAAGAATGTCCAAGTTCACTGAAGGCCACCTGTATGTCCTTGTCAGACTTCATCTGCTTAAAGGCTGTCATCTTTCCACGTCCAGCAAATGCACTGACTGTATCACAGCCTGTAAAGGCATGCATGCCAATCAAACCATTGCAGACACCACCTCCCAGTGCATGCCTGAGGCTGGTTATATCTATGAACCGTGTTCGGGTCTTTGTGCCACTCTTCAGGTAAATAGGACATGCTGTAGGAGGTGGTGAAGAGACGACACAGGAGACAGGCTGCAGAACTTCACTTTTAATCAACTCCTACTAAACTGGCGGGAAGCACCCAACACCGCCTTATATATCCCATACAGCATCCGGTCCTCTGGACCTTTCACAATAAAACATCCTGTAATGCCTTCGGTCCACTGGGTTCTCTGTGATGTTATTAAGGCGGCGGAAATCCCCACATGGACGCCATTTGCCATCTGCCTTGGGTACCATGTGGAGGGGGGAGGCCCACGGACTGTTTGAGCGCTGCACGATGCCTAAACGCTCCATGTTAGCAAACTCTTCCTGTGCGATTGCTAGCTTAGTAGCATCGAGGCGGCGTGCACGTGCGAACACCGGGGGGCCCGTTGTGGGAATATAATGTTCAACCCCATGTTGTGTGTTTGTGTTTGCAAAATCAGGAACAGTCAGCGAGGGGAACTCAGACAATAAACGCTGAAACACATTACCCGAAGCTAAAAAGTTAGCATGCATTAAAGGCCCAGCTCCTCGCGTCTCACAAGGCAGTGACGAAAAAGACACAGCGTCGATCAAACGTCTGTTAGCTAAATCAACCAGGAGCCCGTGAGCACAAAGAAAATCAGCCCCTAAAATAGGGACCGAGCTAGCAGCTACCACAAAGTTCCACCGGAAGTCCCGTTCATGGAAACGCACAGTCACCAACCTTTCGCCAAACGTCTTGACGGGAGAGCCATTCGCCGCGGTTAGTTGCGGCCCGCAGCCTTCAGCCAACCTGTCGGAGCCAGTCGGGGGGACGAGGCTCTTCTGCGACCCCGAGTCCACCAGGAACCGCCTCCCCGACCTCGAGTCTTCGATGAAAAGCAGCCTTTGCTTCTCGCCAACGGCCGCGACTGCTAGCGGCTGCTGGCGGTCTCGTTTCCCTGCGGCTTGAAGCTGCACGGCGGGACGCACCGTCGTGCTTTGGCGCCAAAACGCGCGTGGTAGAAACAAAGAGCGGGACCTGCCCGCCTGCGGCTAGCGACTCCTGCTACCACCGCTGGCTCGTCCGGCGCTGTGTGCGTTGCTTGGAGCTCCAGGGACCACCGCCTGTACCGCGAAGGTCCTCGCGGTTAGAATGATGCGGTCGGCTTCTTCGGCCAGCGAGCGGTAATCCTTCTCCTGCAGAAACGGGGAGTTGGCCAGGGCGGTTCGCACAGGAGCTGGAAGCTGGCGGAGGACGAGGTGGCGGAAGAGGAACTCGCAGTCGTCTGATCCCCGCAAGGACAACATGCTCTCCACGAGCTCGA
The DNA here is from genome assembly GCA_038048925.1 of Garcialebias charrua. Classification (NCBI taxonomy): domain Eukaryota; kingdom Metazoa; phylum Chordata; class Actinopteri; order Cyprinodontiformes; family Rivulidae; genus Garcialebias; species Garcialebias charrua. The sequence goes on along the minus strand of JBBPBX010085819.1, from coordinate 7,776 downwards.
GGGCTGTTCCGTCGCCCAAACCGGAGAAGGAAAATAGTTTCTCAGCGCGCTCCGCCTCTGAGAGTGTGTAGCGCCGCAGAAGAAGTTTCTTGAGAGCGTCGTACTTTCCTTGTGCAGGAGGGTTTTGTAGCAGGCTCATCACCCGCTGGGTTGTCAGCGGATCCAGCGAAGCAACCACATGGTGGTATTTGGTGTCGTCAACAGAAATCCCGCGAAGAGCAAACTGTGATTCGATGTGGGCGAACCACGACTGAGGCGCGTGCAGCCAGAAGTCCGGGATTTTAACGGCCACCGAAAAAGCGAGCGGGGCCGCCTGTGTAGGTTCCACAGCCGTGGACAGCAGTAGAGAGCTGGCTGAAGCGTCAGATGTCGACATATTCAGTTCACGAGGGTCACCAGTGTAGGAGGTGGTGAAGAGACGACACAGGAGACAGGCTGCAGAACTTCACTTTTAATCAACTCCTACTAAACTGGCGGGAAGCACCCAACACCGCCTTATATATCCCATACAGCATCCGGTCCTCTGGACCTTTCACAATAAAACATCCTGTAATGCCTTCGGTCCACTGGGTGTGAGTAGAGCCCCCTAGTGGTCCACCACAATGCGATACTCTCACTGACCCCCAGGCACAGAACCAAGACATCAGTATCCTCAGCAGTTATGACCACAGACTTGTAGCCAGATTGTGATGCATGAAGAGCATGGAGCAGGAGACGGGTGTCTGCTTCTTCCTGTGAGCACTTTAGCTCTGTGGACTCTTCCCATTTTTCATTGGTGATCTTGAAGCACAGTTGTTCACAGGTAACGTATAACACCTTGTCTTTCAGTTTTGCTCAGTGTTTTGGTTCCTTCCACTGCTCTACCAGGAACTTGATCAGACTTGCTTTGTTAGAAGGGCTGCAAAGTAGCTTCCTCCATTGTTTAATGTGGTGCCCTGGTGCAATGTTTTTGATTTGGATTCCTGAGTCTGCACCCCTGTTGACTCTTTCTGCATCTTTAATGGACGTCTCCTTGTAAACGTCAAACACGACATCGATGCGGCAGCTCTCTGTACCTTCATGGAGAACACTGGACAATGTCAGTTCTGCAAGCTGTGAGAAGGTTTTGTCATTTCCTTTCAGTTTCTGGACCAGACTCATCCCATCAATGACCGTTGCAGATGAACCTGGGATGACTTCTGCAGGAGAAACAATCTTCTCAAGCTCTCTGGCTAGGGCTGCTTTGTTGGTTTTACGTAAAGACCCATCTCCATTTGCAAGTGTCCATGGCAAAGGCCCAAGAGGATGAGCCAGTACTTCACTCATGTGCAGCTTTCTGCAACAAGGATCATCTGGCCAAACGGCTGTCAGCTTTAAAGACCGTGTAAAGTAAAATTAAATTTGTGTTTTGAGTTTGTCACATGGCATAAATATGTGTTATAAATATAAATCTGACTGATTAATAACATTGTTTACCTTATAAAATTAAGTCTCAAAAATCATGAAAAAACATGATTTTGCCTTGGTCTGAAACTCTGGGGGCGTGTCAGCGCGTGGGCGTGGTTTCAGCGCAGCTGCGCTCGTGTCCTGCCCCCTCAGCTGAGCTGTGTGTGGAGGCAGACGGGTGCGCAGAGATCCACCTGCTCTGTTTGAGTTCTGGCTGTAACAGCAGCTCATTTTTCCAAGAGTTACGCTGTTTTTAGTGCACTAACAACTCTGGTTTTGTTTTTAAAGTTGAGGACACATAACTCCGCTGTTATGTGTTTAATAATAAGCGCTATTTTAGAAGATGAGCAGCGGACTCGCTGCACCCGGTCCGACCCGGTCACATCGCATGCGGGGTCTGTGTTGGTGATTAAAATAAAGAGTAATCACGTTGATAAGTTATCTCATCTGTGTCAGCGGAGTCACGGCGTTTCACGGCGCGCGTGGCAGGATTTCAGCTCCACGCGGATCGCTCTCTCACACACACACACACACACACACGTGGGGGGCGCGGAGGTGCAGGTGGCAGTGGTCGCTCCAGCAGCACGCCTGGGTTTGTTTGACTCCCTCCTGCGTCTCAATGTCACAATGGAGCGGCTGCAGTCCTCCATGCGTAAAAGGAGTGAGAGTACTGGAGGGAGACGGTCGGTAGCGAGTGAACGGCTCCACCGAAGAACGCATTTATACGGCTGGAGCTGCAGGGGGTGGGGCTTGTTACCGTGTGACGAAACACGGTAACATTTAAACCACGCCTAAAAAATCCTGAAACAGAAATATCTTTATACACAGTTTGATCTATAACTCCAAAATTAATTGAGCTACAATTTTGAGACTTTTTACTCATTTACAAGATTACAATTATGACATTTATAATGTTTATTGAAAAAAATGTTGAAATTCACTTTACACGGTCTTTAAGGACTACTCTGGATTGACTATGGCGAAGGGACTGCATTCTGATGTCTGAGAATGTTTTCAGTTTCTTCTTTGTCATTGTTTCATAGAACTTTGTGGATGGGGTATCTGCTTCCATGCGCTGTTGCTTGAAAGCTTGGTATGCCTTTTCCCCTATGTCATTGGCTTCAAGAAGGTCTTTGGCTACATTGTGCGGTGCAATAGTGGCAGTTGACAGGCTGACCAGCTCGCCTTGATCACAGTTGAAGGGATTCATCCAACTGACCTCCATCAGCTGAACAAGGGACTGGGTATCGGCCTCATCTCTTTGTATCCTAGGCAGCAGTAGGTCAGGATGTTTGAAGTCATGTTGGCCCACGTGTATCATGGTCCTCTATACATAGTTCCCAGACACGCCCCAGTATTGCGCAATAGCTCCGTCCGCACCATATCTGTAGGCAGTAGAAAGGCAAAGATGGCGAACAAGCAGACACGAACAACCAGAGCAAATTATACGGACAAAAACACAGCCACCACAGCTTCACCAAGGAACAAGAGAAAATGGCAGTGGTCGGAGTTAAACACAGCTTTAAATCCAAAAAAGATGTGTAAACTGTCTCAATCATATCTAACCAGCTAAATAAAGGTTTAACTAAAATAACACACAGCCAGCACAAACACCAAGCTGAACGACCAGAACCAGCACTTTTGAGTGTTACCGTAGCATGTTGTTAGCACTGGAGCGGAGGGTCCCTCGCTCAGGTCAGACGGCGTGGAACCATCGCGGTTGCGGGGGCGCGTCCCATGGGACCGACGCGTCGCCCGAACGACTTGGCTCCAGTCCTCCTTTCCCCACTGGGGTGGTCTCCATGCCGGTCCGGAGGACCGGCTTGGACCGTGAGGAGGCCATTGTTGCGTTAGCGAGATGCTAAGCTAACCACAGCATGCAAGACGGTGTCGTTAAATAATGAAAAAAAAAAACAGCTCTAACACACAGACAGTTGTACTCTAACATTGTTTCACAAAATGATTTATGTAGAATATTTTGTTTACCGGCCAAAAGCAGATGTCTTCAGAGCAGATCCAAGCAGAGTTGGGGCTGCAAGCTGCAGCTGTGAGCTCCTCCGATGAGATAAATCCTTCATGTTTACTTTTTTTTTTGATTGAGTGAAACCTGCGCGTTGCCCAAACGTCTACCCGACTGGAACACCCACTGACACAACACGAAGTAACCATTGTAATTAATTAGAAATTAACAAAAAAAACAACGTGAAAAATGGACATCCATTTGAATGCGCTCAAACTGCAGCTAAACCTACAAGTGGGAGGGTCAAACAGGACAACCCACAGATGTGACGTCACATGGGAACTATGTATTGTCGCAGGTATCTGCTACGGTATTCAGCTGTGAGATAGTACTTGGCCACAGCTCCAGCTTTCAGGCTAAACCCCTTTGTTCCACCGGGCATCTGGGTGTCTTTGTTGATAGTTTCTTCAATTGTCTGATCTACAGGAATATGTCAAAAGGGATTTTGGGGCCCGATCTTTACTGCAAAGCCACCTTTCATGAAGTAAGCATAAACATCTGGGTGTTCTATGGGAAGTTGTGACATTGTGGCATAGTACTGCAGTAGGTCAGGAAGCGTGCGTAGTTCACCTTGTCATAAGCAAAACACCATGGGATCATCTTTCGGATAGCTGCAAGGTGAAGCATCCAGTTTCCTTCTCTAGTAGCTCGAATGAGATCCAGCATGATTTCTGCCATATCTAGGTAAGACATCCAAAATGCTGACAGGCTCTGTGCATTCCTGAGGGACTTAAGTTTTAAATGGATGATTTAAATATTCAATTCAAATAAACATACATTTCCTTCTATTATATGTATACATAATTATATAATTATATGTATACAGATGTTAAGAATCAGATATTTAGAACTTATATTAGATTTTTTATTAGATTTTACTATATTCTTTGTATTTGACCTTGACTTTCACAATGACCTTGCCCTTATTTTACAAAAAGGTAATCAGAAATGGATTGCCCAGCCCAGAAAACATAAATGTGTACTTTTTTGTACATGCAAATATGCTTTTTTAAACAAAATAAATAATAAACATTAAATTAATAGTAGTGGCCAAAAATTGTTAATTTTGTTTCCTTAAACACACTGTAACATCTAACAGCTATGAAACTGCGATTGCTATCATAGCTTATTGTAAAGCTGAGATTTCAAGCTTTCAAAAAAGGTATTGCAACCTTAGCCACCTTGAGTGGTACCCGTGTCCAAAAAATTGGGGTCTGGCCCATGGACTAACAGGACTTGCACAGCAACCGCCTCACTCGGAAAGCCCTCTGCATGGCAGGTGATCCCACACACCCACTACACAGCTGCTTCAGCCTGTTGCCTTCAGGGAGGAGACTGAGGAGTCTCCAGGCTCGAACCAGCAGACTAAATGACAGCTCTGTTCATCAGGCAGTCAGGATGCTAAACTCTCTGCCTGCTCTGCCCTCCCTCCCACTTGTACTGCCTTAATCACAAAAAACTTTCACACACCACCACACAACACAAAGATTTTAACACTGGACTCTGTGTCATCAAAACGGGTTATTCACTCAACTCACGGTCATGTGCTCATTCAGTTTGCACTACTTCTTATATTTGCACTAATGTTTGTATTACATTACTGCCTATAGTCATACTACTGTTTACATTCACTGTTTACATTTATTACTACTGTTTTCATTCAATACTACTGTTTACATTTATTACTACTGTTTACATTTACACTACTTTTTATATCTACACTACTGCTGATATATATATATATATATATATATATATATATATATATATATATTTTACTAGCCTTATTGCATATGCCACTTTACCTCTATACCAATATCAACTACCTCATACATATACTGTGTACATAAACTTCATATGCTGCTTTGTCACTCTATTACAAATGTCAATGCCAGAACTTTCATTTTATTTTATAGATATACTTTTTACACTTTTATACTACTATGCAAAAAACTCAGGACAGTATTACACTTTTGTTATTTCATTTTATGCTTATGTTTATTAAATGTTTTAGTGTTTAAATGTTTACTGTTGCACCGAGGGACAGAGAGAAATGCAATTTCAATCCTGTGTATGTCCTGTACATATTGCAGTTTTGACAATAAAGTTGACTTTGACTTTGACTTTGATTGTCTAAAGTCATCAGGGCCTCTTTTTCTAACATTAGCATAAGTGCCTCAAGATGCTCCTGTGTCAGTAGCTGTGTTTCCATCCATTTTCATTTCGATTTTTGAGCTAATTTTTGAAATCTCGCAAATATGTAAATACAAATTAATGCGAAGCAGAAGTGTTTCCATCTGCTGGCTTGAAGCGCATCTACCAAGCCACGCACAGCGTCATTACGTCAGACGTCAGCGTCATTACGTCAGACGTCAGCACTGCGCATGTCTACAGTAAACAGGAAGTAGCAGTTGAAAACAGAACCTGGCCACACATCTCGTCAAAAAGGAGAGAATATTTCAGGTACGTGTTGCTATCGGTCGAGTTGTATTTATTCTGTCATGCCAACTAGTTTTAGCGATGTTACATGTTGTCCGGAGCGGAAACAGCTGATCAGTCACGTGACGTGAATGTTCGCTTCGGCAGCACGAGTCGGCAAATGTGTTTCCATCTGTCGCTGTGCGCATCTGCTCATTTTCGAACATCCCAAAAACCACCTCAAGCGAGCGTATAAACTTTTTGGCGAACTTGAGAAAGTAAATACGGATTTTGCCGTTTCCATTAAGCTTTTCTGCTGCGATACTTCAAAATGCGCACCTAGAAACCTTGATGGAAACACGGCTAGTGTGGTCCTCAGTTTGTTCTTCACTAAGTTTAGAGAAAGTCCTCTCAAGTCCTCTCACCTGACTAAAACATACCATCAGCAGGAACTTATAGCATATTCCAATGACATGGTAGGCATCAGTCATAGGTTGTATTTGGAGACTGATAAACACAAATTGCAGTTTTTAAAGGAGATTCAACTGGTGTTTTTTGGCTCTGTTTTCCCCATTTTCTGTCTCTTCTGGGGAAAAAAAAAAAAGCAAAATGATTCAAATCAGTCTATATATCACTGCAATGTATTTTTCTTGAGTTGGTAAAACTAGCTCTATATTACGGTAATGTAGAAACGGAACAGGAAAACGGACTCTTTCCTGAAATATGTTTTCTTTTGCAATAAAGAAGCGTGCCTTTTTCTGGTCAGTCAGTGTGGATTGATTTTAATGTTAGTTGATAAAGCAGATTTAAGATTTATGTACTTATGCTGGAACAATTCCTTTAATGTTCTGTGAGCCCTAAACACATCAGAAACCAAAACGCACTATTTGCCAACTCTGGGATGGATGATAGGTCCATGTGGGCACTGCTTGCTAACCTGCTGTCTCCATGCTGCTCTGTCCTGTTATCACTGTCCTGGCTCACTTTAAAGCTGGGGTCTGCGATATTTGAACTCTTTGGGACTCTCTGGGACTTAGAAATATTTTCAGCGCAGAAAAGCATTCTGCTCCCTCCCCTCAGAGCTATATATGACTCTGAGGGGAGGGAGCACAGTCCGTGCTTCTGGTGAACTTGGGATCTGCTCCGCCCCCTGCTTCTGTCTGCTCAGAGCCGCTGCGATATTCTGTGTTTATGGAAATAAAACCTTCTAATAAAATATAATAAAACCATGGAGCGCTAGTCCTACAACACAAAATCCAGCAGACACCAGCAGAGGTTCACGAAGCAACGTTTGGACATGATTTAATTCGCTCGTGACTTCCTCATGTCGCTGCGCTGGTCTGGAATGTGTGGAATGCTCCACCTCCTCCTGTCTGCGCTGCGATATTCTGTGTTTATTTGATAATATAACTGTTAAAATTTTAATAAAACCACGAATCACTCATCCTACAACACAAAATCCAGCAGAAATCATCAGAGGTTCACAAAGCAACGTTGGACATGTTTTAATTCGCTCGTGACTCGTGACAAATCCATTTCCTCATGTCTGTCAGTGAAGGATGAAGCGATCACTTGGCTTTTGGCAAAAAAACTAAATAAAAGTCCAGCTCTGGGATAAAGAAGGGATATTTAATACATTTTGTGTCACATAAAAAACAGTCCTGCATCGCTTTGCAATCCTTTTAATGAGAACGAGCTGCGGCTGGGACAGGTGGGGGCGTGGGTTGGGGCGTGACAAACAACTCTGTTTTTATTGGCTGTCAGTGTCCTGGTCACTCTTGTGTTTTCAGTGTTTTTATAAATGCTGATAGAGAAGCAAGGGGACAATAGATTTTTTCAGAGATTACTTGGTCTAACATGTCAGTAGATATGAGTGAAGAAATATGTTAAAAATATATTGTTTGAAAAGTTAC
>JBBPBX010085818.1:0-15018 GCA_038048925.1 Garcialebias charrua | reverse complement strand
AAACCTTCAGTTATTGACCCACATCCGGTCCCCCGCAAAACTGTATGGTCAAATCATGACATCACTTAAGCCACGCCCCCTGACAACAGGAAGTGTAAAGTTTTACGTTGAACGGTCCATATCGGACCCCTGTTACCTAATCAGCGTGGCATTGTGTCCAGTGACCGAAGACATGTTGGTGTAACAAGCATTCCAATACTGTTCGTTTTTGGTGGAGCATGTGGGCGTGGCGACGTGGCGAAGTAAGACATAACGCCATCACCATACGTTTGGTTCTAAAATCCACAGATTTGATCCGAGGAGTACCAAAATCAGTATGATCGATCATTGCCCACCCCTTGAACAGGTGTTTATGCTAATTAGCAAATCGCTACAGAAACGGCTCAAGAGCGCCCCCTAGAAATATTCAAAATACCCTCTGCATTGACCTTAGTTTGACGTAGAATCATGAAATTTGGTACACTTGTCCAACTCACCAAGATGCACAGAAAACCCTCTGGCACCAATGTTGTACGATAAATGGTAAGGCGGCCATTTTGGAACGATGACCAAATTTTCACCCCTTTTTGGCCGTTTACAACCTCTGCATTTCAACGAACTCCTCCTAGGGATTTCGCTCGATTTGATTCAAACTTGGCCAGTTTCATTATAAGGCACGGGGGAACAAATGTTATCAAAACTGCGTTTTCATGCATGCTGAAGGGGCGGGGCCAGACCTCAAAATTGGACATCTCGCCATGAAAAACGAAACGCTTACAGCTCTTACACGAAAACTGTCTATTACATCAAACCTTCAGTGATTGACCCATATCCGGTCCCCTGCAAAACTTTATGGTCAAATCATGACATCACTTAAGCCACGCCCCCTGACAACAGTAAGTGTAAAGTTTTACGTTGAACGGTCCATATCGGATCCCTGTTACCTAATCAGCGTGACATTGTATCCAGTCACCGAAGACATGTTGGTGTAACAAGCTTTCCAGCACTGTTCGTTTTGGGTGGAGCAAGTGGGCGTGGTGACATGGCGAAGTAAGACGTAACGCCGTCACCATACGTTTGGTTCTAAACTCCACAGATTTGATCTGAGGAGTACCAAAATCATTATGATCGATCATTACCCACCCCTTGAACAGGTGTTTATGCTAATTAGCAAATAGCCTCCATAGCGCCCCCTAGATTATTCAAACTGTTGTATCTCAGTGATACATCATCCGATCTGAACCAGATTTATTGTGCATCATCAGTGAGCCCTTGTGGACACATTGATATGGTGGGCTAACATTTGACTCAAGTGCGCCCCCTACATTATTTCTATAGTTATATCTCAGTGATACATCATCCGATCTGAACCAGATTTATTGTGCATCATCAGTGAGCCCTTGTGGACACATTGATATGGTGGGCTAACATTTGACTCAAGTGCGCCCCCTACATTATTTCTATAGTTATATCTCAGTGATACATCATCCGATCTGAACCAGATTTATTGTGCATCATCAGTGAGCCCTTGTGGACACATTGATATGGTGGGCTAACATATGACTCCAGAGCGCCCCCTAGATTATTCAAACTGTTATATCTCAGTGATACATCATCCGATCTGAACCAGATTTATTGTGCATCATCAGTGAGCCCTTGTGGACACATTGATATGGTGGGCTAACATTTGACTCAAGTGCGCCCCCTACATTACTTCTATAGTTATATCTCAGTGATACATCATCCGATCTGAACCAGATTTATTGTGCATCATCAGTGAGCCCTTGTGGACACATTGATATGGTGGGCTAACATATGACTCCAGAGCGCCCCCTAGATTATTCAAACTGTTATATCTCAGTGATACATCATCCGATCTGAACCAGATTTATTGTGCATCATCAGTGAGCCCTTGTGGACACATTGATATGGTGGGCTAACATTTGACTCAAGTGCGCCCCCTACATTATTTCTATAGTTATATCTCAGTGATACATCATCCGATCTGAACCAGATTTATTGTGCATCATCAGTGAGCCCTTGTGGACACATTGATATGGTGGGCTAACATATGACTCCAGAGCGCCCCCTAGATTATTCAAACTGTTATATCTCAGTGATACATCATCCGATCTGAACCAGATTTATTGTGCATCATCAGTGAGACCTTGTGGACACATTGATATTGTGGTTCAACATATGACTCCAGAGCGCCCCCTAGATTATTCAAACTGTTATATCTCAGTGAGACATCATCCGATCTGAACCAGATTTATTGTTCATCATCAGTGAGCCCTTGTGGACACATTGATATTGTGGTTTAACATTTGACTCAAGTGCACCCCCTACATTATTTATATGGTTATATCTCAGTGATACATCATCTGATCTGAACCAGATTTATTGTGCTTTATCAGTGAACACTTCGACACACATTGATAATGGTATGTAAATTTTTACTCCATAGCGCCCCCTATATTATTACTACAGTTATATCTTAGTGATACATTATCCGATCTGCACGAGATTTATTGTGATTCATCAGTGAACACTTCTATACACATTGATAATGGTATGTAAATTTTTACTCCATAGCGCCCCCTATATTATTACTACAGTTATATCTCAGTGATACATTATCCAATCTGCACGAGATTTATTGTGCTTTATCAGTGAACACTTCGACACACATTGATAATGGTATGTACATTTTTACTCCATAGCGCCCCCTATATTATTACTACAGTTATATCTTAGTGATACATTATCCGATCTGCACGAGATTTATTATGATTCATCAGTGAACACTTCTACACACATTGATAATGGTATGTAAATTTTTACTCCATAGCGCCCCCTGTATTATTACTACAGTTATATCTCAGTGATACATTATCCGATCTGCACGAGATTTATTGTGCTTTATCAGTGAACACTTCGACACACATTGATAATGGTATGTAAATTTTTACTCCATAGCGCCCCCTATATTATTACTACAGTTATATCTTAGTGATACATTATCCGATCTGCACGAGATTTATTGTGCTTTATCAGTGAACACTTCGACACACATTGATAATGGTATGTAAATTTTTACTCCATAGCGCCCCCTATATTATTACTACAGTTATATCTTAGTGATACATTATCCGATCTGCACGAGATTTATTGTGATTCATCAGTGAACACTTCTATACACATTGATAATGGTATGTAAATTTTTACTCCATAGCGCCCCCTATATTATTACTACAGTTATATCTCAGTGATACATTATCCAATCTGCACGAGATTTATTGTGCTTTATCAGTGAACACTTCGACACACATTGATAATGGTATGTAAATTTTTACTCCATAGCGCCCCCTATATTATTACTACAGTTATATCTTAGTGATACATTATCCGATCTGCACGAGATTTATTATGATTCATCAGTGAACACTTCTACACACATTGATAATGGTATGTAAATTTTGACTCCATTGTGCCCCCTACATTATGTCTATAGTTATATCTCAGTGATACATTATCCGATCTGAACCAGATTTATTGTGCATCATCAGTGAGACCTTGTGGACACATTGATATTGTGGTTTAACATATGACTCCAGAGCGTCCGCTACATTATTTCTATAGTTATATCTCAGTGATATATCATCCGAACAGAACCAGATTTATTGTGTATCATCAGTAAGACCTTGTGGGCACATTGTGCACTCCCTGGCCTAGATTATTCAAACTGTTATAACTCAGTTATACAGCATCCGATGTATACCAGATTTATTGTACATCATCACTGAGCACTTCAACACATATTGATGCTGTGGTTTAACAGATGACTCCAGTGTTCCCCCTACATTATTTTTCAAACTGTTACATCTCATCCACATTTACTGTGTCATATGTCAGCACTTCTAAACACACATATATTGTTGTTATTTGCTAACTGTTCTTGGCAAACGGGTGTTGGATGTGCACGACAGAGTTTGAGGTGGCGACCGAGCAGACGAGCTGTAGCTCCCGCGGTCGCCGCAATAAGGCTGGAGCTGCGCTAAGCTGCGAGGGCCTCAATGCTGCTTGCAGCTTTAATTAGGCCCGAAGCAGCGAAGCGCTGCAAGGACCTATTGTAATTGTACTGTTTATTTTTTTTTTTTTTCTTCCGCCAAAAGAAGTGGTTTTTTGGGGGCCTTAACATATATGAAAACTCACCAAATTTGGCGGACTCGTCAGGACTGGTGAAAAATTACGTATTTTGGGGGCGTGGCAAAAATCGCCACAGAAACGGCTCAAGAGCGCCCCCTAGAAATTTTCAAAATACCCTCCGCATTGACCTTAGTTTGACGTAGAATCATGAAATTTGGTACACTTGTCCAACTCACCAAGATGCACAGAAAACCCTCTGGCACCAATGTTGTACAATAAATGGTAAGGCGGCCATTTTGGAACGATGACCAAATTTTCACCCCTTTTTGGCCGTTTACAGCCTCCGCATTTGAACGAACTCCTCCTATGAATTTCGCTCGATTTGGTTCAAACTTGGCCAGTTTCTTCATAAGGCACGGGGGAACAAACGATATCAAAATTGTGCGTTTTCATGAATGCTGAAGGGGCGGGGCCAGACGTCAAAGTTGGACATCTCGCCATGAAAAACGAAACGCTTACAGCTCTTACACGAAAAAAGTCTAATACATCAAACCTTCAGTTATTGACCCACATCCGGTCCCCCGCAAAACTGTATGGTCAAATCATGACATCACTTAAGCCACGCCCCCTGACAACAGGAAGTGTAAAGTTTTACGTTGAACGGTCCATATCGGACCCCTGTTACCTAATCAGCGTGGCATTGTGTCCAGTGACCGAAGACATGTTGGTGTAACAAGCATTCCAATACTGTTCGTTTTTGGTGGAGCATGTGGGCGTGGCGACGTGGCGAAGTAAGACATAACGCCATCACCATACGTTTGGTTCTAAAATCCACAGATTTGATCCGAGGAGTACCAAAATCAGCACGATCGATCATTGCCCACCCCTTGAACAGGTGTTTATGCTAATTAGCAAATCGCTACAGAAACGGCTCAAGAGCGCCCCCTAGAAATATTCAAAATACCCTCCGCATTGACCTTAGTTTGACGTAGAATCATGAAATTTGGTACACTTGTCCAACTCACCAAGATGCACAGAAAACCCTCTGGCACCAATGTTGTACGATAAATGGTAAGGCGGCCATTTTGGAACGATGACCAAATTTTCACCCCTTTTTGGCCGTTTACAGCCTCTGCATTTCAACGAACTCCTCCTAGGGATTTCGCTCGATTTGATTCAAACTTGGCCAGTTTCTTTATAAGGCACGGGGGAACAAATGTTATCAAAACTGTGCGTTTTCATGCATGCTGAAGGGGCGGGGCCAGACCTCAAAGTTGGACATCTCGCCATGAAAAACGAAACGCTTACAGCTCTTACACGAAAACTGTCTAATACATCAAACCTTCAGTGATTGACCCACATCCGGTCCCCTGCAAAACTGTATGGTCAAATCATGACATCACTTAAGCCACGCCCCCTGACAACAGGAAGTGTAAAGTTTTACGTTGAACGGTCCATAACGGATCCCTGTTACCTAATCAGCGTGACATTGTATCCAGTCACCGAAGACATGGTGGTGTAACAAGCTTTCCAGCACTGTTCGTTTTGGGTGGAGCAAGTGGGCGTGGTGACGTGGCGAAGTAAGACGTAACGCCGTCACCATACGTTTGGTTCTAAACTCCACAGATTTGATCTGAGGAGTACCAAAATCATTATGATCGATCATTACCCACCCCTTGAAAAGGTGTTTATGTTAATTAGCAAATAGCCTCCATAGCGCCCCCTAGATTATTCAAACTGTTGTATCTCAGTGATACATCATCCGATCTGAACCAGATTTATTGTGCATCATCAGTGAGCCCTTGTGGACACATTGATATGGTGGGCTAACATTTGACTCAAGTGCGCCCCCTACATTATTTCTATAGTTATATCTCAGTGATACATCATCCGATCTGCACGAGATTTATTATGCTTTATCAGTGAACACTTCGACACACATTGATAATGTTATGTAATTTTTTACTCCATAGCGCCCCCTATATTATTACTACAGTTATATCTTAGTGATACATTATCCAATCTGCACGAGATTTATTATGATTCATCAGTGAACGCTTCTACACACATTCATAATGGTATGTAAATTTTTACTCCATAGCGCCCCCTGTATTATTACTACAGTTATATCTTAGTGATACATTATCCGATCTGCACGAGATTTATTGTGCTTTATCAGTGAACACTTCGACACACATTGATAATGGTATGTAAATTTTTACTCCATAGCGCCCCCTATATTATTACTACAGTTATATCTTAGTGATACATTATCCGATCTGCACGAGATTTAATGTGATTCATTAGTGAACACTTCTATACACATTGATAATGGTATGTAAATTTTTACTCCATAGCGCCCCCTATATTATTACTACAGTTATATCTTAGTGATACATTATCCGATCTGCACGAGATTTATTATGATTCATCAGTGAACACTTCTACACACATTCATAATGGTATGTAAATTTTTACTCCATAGCGCCCCCTATATTATTACTACAGTTATATCTTAGTGATACATTATCCGATCTGCACGAGATTTAATGTGATTCATCAGTGAACACTTCTATACACATTGATAATGTTATGTAATTTTTTACTCCATAGCGCCCCCTATATTATTACTACAGTTATATCTTAGTGATACATTATCCGATCTGCACGAGATTTATTATGATTCATCAGTGAACACTTCTACACACATTCATAATGATATGTAAATTTTTACTCCATAGCGCCCCCTGTATTATTACTACAGTTATATCTTAGTGATACATTATCCGATCTGAACCAGATTTATTGTGTATCATCAGTGAGCCCTTGTGGACACATTGATATGGTGGGCTAACATTTAACTCAAGTGCGCCCCCTACATTATTTCTATAGTTATATCTCAGTGATACATCATCCGATCTGAACCAGATTTATTGTGCATCATCAGTGAGCCCTTGTGGACACATTGATTTTGTGGTTTAACATATAACTCCATAGCGCCCCCTAGATTATTCAAACTGTTATATCTCAGTGAGACATCATCCGATCTGAACCAGATTTATTGTGCGTGTGCACCCCTGGTGCGGAAGAGACACGAGAGACTTCGAAATGGCGACCGAGCGGACGAGCTGGAGCTCGCGCGGTCGCCTCAATAAGTTCGGAGCGGCGCTAAGCTGCGAGGGCCTCAATGCTGCTTGCAGCTTTAATTATTATTATTATTAGGCCCGAAGCAGCGAAGCGCTGCAAGGACCTATTGTAATCGCTCGATTTCTTCATTAGGCCCGAAGCAGCGAAGCTCTGCTGAAGGCCTATTGTAATCGCTCGATTTCTTCATTATTATTATTATTATTATTAGGCCCGAGCAGCTAAGCGCTGCGAAGGCCTATTGTAATTGTACTGTTTCTTATTTTTATTTTTATTTTTTTTCTTCCCCCCAAAGAAATGGTCTTTTGGAGGCTTTATCATATACGAAAACTCACCAAATTTGGCGGACTTATCAAGACTGGTGAAAAACTACGTATTTTGGGGGCGTGACAAAAATAGCCACAGAAACGGCTCAAGAGCGCCCCCTAGAAATTTTCAAAATATCCTCCGCATTGACTTAGTTTGACGTAGAATCGTGAAATTTGGTACACTTGTCCAACTCACCAAGATGCACAGAAAACCCTCTGGCACCAATGTTGTACGATAAATGGTAGGGCGGCCATTTTGTATCGATGACCAAATTTTTACCCCTTTTTGGCCGTTTACAGCCTCCGCATTTGAACGAACTCCTCCTATGGATTTTGCTCGATTTGGTTCAAACTTGGCCAGTTTCTTCATAAGGCACGAGGGAACAAACGATATCAAAATTGTGCGTTTTCATGAATGCTGAAGGGGCGGGGCCAGACGTCAAATTTGGACATCTCGCCATGAAAAACGAAACGCTTACAGCTCTTACACGAAAAGAGTCTAATACATCAAACCTTCAGTTATTGACGCACATCCGGTCCCCTGCAATACTGTATGGTCAAATCATGACATCACTTAAGCCACGCCCCCTGACAACAGGAAGTGTAAAGTTTTACTTTGAACGGTCCATATCGGACCCGTGTTACCTAATCAGCGTGGCATTGTGTCCAGTGACCGAAGACATGTTGGTGTAACAAGCTTTCCAATACTGTTCGTTTTTGGTGGAGCATGTGGGCGTGGCGACGTGGCGAAGTAAGACGTAACGCCGTCATCATACGTTTGGTTCTAAACTCTACAGATTTTATCCGAGGAGTACCAAAATCAGTATGATCGATCATTGCCCACCCCTTGAACAGGTGTTTATGCTAATTAGCAAATCGCTACAGAAACGGCTCAAGAGCGCCCCCTAGAAATATTCAAAATACCCTCCGCATTGACCTTAGTTTGACGTAGAATCATGAAATTTGGTACACTTGTCCAACTCACCAAGATGCACAGAAAACCCTCTGGCACCAATGTTGTACGATAAATGGTAAGGCGGCCATTTTGGAACGATGACCAAATTTTCACCCCTTTTTGGCCGTTTACAGCCTCTGCATTTCAACGAACTCCTCCTAGGGATTTCGCTCGATTTGATTCAAACTTGGCCAGTTTCTTTATAAGGCACGGGGGAACAAATGTTATCAAAACTGTGCGTTTTCATGCATGCTGAAGGGGCGGGGCCAGACCTCAAAGTTGGACATCTCGCCATGAAAAACGAAACGCTTACAGCTCTTACACGAAAACTGTCTAATACATCAAACCTTCAGTGATTGACCCACATCCGGTCCCCTGCAAAACTGTATGGTCAAATCATGACATCACTTAAGCCACGCCCCCTGACAACAGGAAGTGTAAAGTTTTACGTTGAACGGTCCATATCGGACCCCTGTTACCTAATCAGCGTGACATTGTATCCAGTCACCGAAGACATGTTGGTGTAACAAGCTTTCCAGCACTGTTCGTTTTGGGTGGAGCAAGTGGGCGTGGTGACGTGGCGAAGTAAGACGTAACGCCGTCACCATACGTTTGGTTCTAAACTCCACAGATTTGATCTGAGGAGTACCAAAATCATTATGATCGATCATTACCCACCCCTTGAACAGGTGTTTATGCTAATTAGCAAATAGCCTCCATAGCGCCCCCTAGATTATTCAAACTGTTGTATCTCAGTGATACATCATCCGATCTGAACCAGATTTATTGTGCATCATCAGTGAGCCCTTGTGGACACATTGATATGGTGGGCTAACATTTGACTCAAGTGCGCCCCCTACATTATTTCTATAGTTATATCTCAGTGATACATCATCCGATCTGAACCAGATTTATTGTGCATCATCAGTGAGCCCTTGTGGACACATTGATATGGTGGGCTAACATATGACTCCAGAGCGCCCCCTAGATTATTCAAACTGTTATATCTCAGTGATACATCATCCGATCTGAACCAGATTTATTGTGCATCATCAGTGAGCCCTTGTGGACACATTGATATGGTGGGCTAACATTTGACTCAAGTGCGCCCCCTACATTATTTCTATAGTTATATCTCAGTGATACATCATCCGATCTGAACCAGATTTATTGTGCATCATCAGTGAGCCCTTGTGGACACATTGATATGGTGGGCTAACATTTGACTCAAGTGCGCCCCCTACATTATTTCTATAGTTATATCTCAGTGATACATCATCCGATCTGAACCAAATTTATTGTGAATAATCAGTGAGCCCTTGTGGACACATTGATAATGTGGTTTAACATATAACTCCATAGCGCCCCCTAGATTATTCAAACTGTTATATCTCAGTGAGACATCATCCGATCTGAACCAGATTTATTGTGTATCATCAGTGAGACCTTGTGGACACATTGATATTGTGGTTTAACATGTGACTCCAGAGCGCCCCCTAGATTATTCAAACTGTTATATCTCAGTGAGACATCATCCGATCTGAACCAGATTTATTGTGCGTGTGCACCCCTGGTGCGGAGTAGACACGAGAGACTTCGAAATGGCGACCGAGCGGACGAGCTGGAGCTCGCGCGGTCGTCTCAATAAGGTCCGAGCGGCGCTAAGCTGCTTTTTTATTTTTATTCTAGTCCCTCTTTAAGTGGCCTTTTGGGGGCTTTATCATATACGAAAACTCACCAAATTTTGCGGACTCGTCAGGACTGGTGAAAAATTACGTATTTTGGGGGCGTGGCAAAAATCGCCACAGAAACGGCTCAAGAGCGCCCCCTAGAAATTTTCAAAATACCCTCCGCATTGACCTTAGTTTGACGTAGAATCATGAAATTTGGTACACTTGTCCAGCTCACCAAGATGCACAGAAAACCCTCTGGCACCAATGTTGTACAATAAATGGGAAGGCGGCCATTTTGGAACGATGACCAAATTTTCACCCCTTTTTGGCCATTTACAGCCTCTGCATTTGAACGAACTCCTCCTATGAATTTCGCTCGATTTGGTTCAAACTTGGCCAGTTTCTTCATAAGGCACGGGGGAACAAACGACATCAAAATTGTGCGTTTTCATGAATGCTGAAGGGGCGGGGCCAGACGTCAAATTTGGACATCTCGCCATGAAAAACGAAACGCTTACAGCTCTTACACGAAAAGAGTCTAATACATCAAACCTTCAGTTATTGACCCACATCCGGTCCCCTGCAAAACTGTATGGTCAAATCATGACATCACTTAAGCCACGCCCCCTGACAACAGGAAGTGTAAAGTTTTACTTTGAAAGGTCCATATCGGACCCGTGTTACCTAATCAGCGTGACATTGTGTCCAGTGACTAAAGACATGTTGGTGTAACAAGCTTTCCAGCACTGTTCGTTTTGGGTGGAGCAAGTGGGCGTGGCGACATGGCGAAGTAAGACGTAACGCCATAACCATACGTTTGGATCTAAAATCCACAGATTTGATCCGAGAAGTACCAAAATCAGTATGATCGATCATTGCCCACCCCTTGAACAGGTGTTTATGCTAATTAGCAAATTGCTACAGAAACGGCTCAAGAGCGCCCCCTAGAAATATTCAAAATACCCTCTGCATTGACCTTAGTTTGACGTAGAATCATGAAATTTGGTACACTTGTCCAACTCACCAAGATGCACAGAAAACCCTCTGGCACCAATGTTGTACGATAAATGGTAAGGCGGCCATTTTGGAACGATGACCAAATTTTCACCCCTTTTTGGCCGTTTACAGCCTCTGCATTTCAACGAACTCCTCCTAGGGATTTCGCTCGATTTGATTCAAACTTGGCCAGTTTCTTTATAAGGCACGGGGGAACAAATGTTATCAAAACTGTGCGTTTTCATGCATGCTGAAGGGGCGGGGCCAGACCTCAAAGTTGGACATCTCGCCATGAAAAACGAAACGCTTACAGCTCTTACACGAAAACTGTCTAATACATCAAACCTTCAGTGATTGACCCACATCCGGTCCCCTGCAAAACTGTATGGTCAAATCATGACATCACTTAAGCCACGCCCCCTGACAACAGGAAGTGTAAAGTTTTACGTTGAACGGTCCATATCGGATCCCTGTTACCTAATCAGCGTGACATTGTATCCAGTCACCGAAGACATGTTGGTGTAACAAGCTTTCCAGCACTGTTCGTTTTGGGTGGAGCAAGTGGGCGTGGTGACATGGCGAAGTAAGACGTAACGCCGTCACCATACGTTTGGTTCTAAACTCCACAGATTTGATCTGAGGAGTACCAAAATCATTATGATCGATCATTACCCACCCCTTGAACAGGTGTTTATGCTAATTAGCAAATACCCTCCATAGCGCCCCCTAGATTATTCAAACTGTTGTATCTCAGTGATACATCATCCGATCTGAACCAGATTTATTGTGCATCATCAGTGAGCCCTTGTGGACACATTGATATAGTGGGCTAACATTTGACTCAAGTGCGCCCCCTACATTATTTCTATAGTTATATCTCAGTGATACATCATCCGATCTGAACCAGATTTATTGTGCATCATCAGTGAGCCCTTGTGGACACATTGATATGGTGGGCTAACATTTGACTCAAGTGCGCCCCCTACATTATTTCTATAGTTATATCTCAGTGATACATCATCCGATCTGAACCAGATTTATTGTGCATCATCAGTGAGCCCTTGTGGACACATTGATATGGTGGGCTAACATTTGACTCAAGTGCGCCCCCTACATTACTTCTATAGTTATATCTCAGTGATACATCATCCGATCTGAACCAGATTTATTGTGCATCATCAGTGAACACTTCGACACACATTGATAATGTTATGTAAATTTTTACTCCATAGCGCCCCCTATATTATTACTACAGTTATATCTCAGTGATACATTATCCGATCTGCACGAGATTTATTGTGCTTTATCAGTGAACACTTCGACACACATTGATAATGTTATGTAAATTTTTACTCTATAGCGCCCCCTATATTATTACTACAGTTATATCTTAGTGATACATTATCCGATCTGCACGAGATTTATTGTGATTCATCAGTGAACACTTCTACACACATTGATAATGGTATGTAAATTTTTACTCCATAGCGCCCCCTATATTATTACTACAGTTATATCTTAGTGATACATTATCCGATCTGCACGAGATTTATTGTGATTCATCACTGAACACTTCTACACACATTGATGATGGTATGTACATTTTTACTCCATAGCGCCCCCTGTATTATTACTACAGTTATATCTTAGTGATACATTATCCGATCTGCATGAGATTTATTGTGCTTTATCAGTGAACACTTCGACACACATTGATAATGGTATGTAAATGTTTACTCCATAGCGCCCCCTATATTATTACTACAGTTATATCTTAGTGATACATTATCCGATCTGCACGAGATTTATTGTGCTTTATCAGTGAACACTTCGACACACATTGATAATGTTATGTAAATTTTTACTCCATAGCGCCCCCTATATTATTACTACAGTTATATCTCAGTGATACATCATCCGATCTGAACCAGATTTATTGTGTATCATCAGTGAGCCCTTGTGGACACATTGATATTGTGGGCTAACATTTGACTCAAGTGCGCCCCCTACATTATTTCTATAGTTATATCTCAGTGATACATCATCCGATCTGAACCAGATTTATTGTGCATCATCAGTGAGCCCTTGTGGACACATTGATATGGTGGGCTAACATTTGACTCAAGTGCGCCCCCTACATTATTTATATAGTTATATCTCAGTGATACATCATCCGATCTGAACCAGATTTATTGTGCATCATCAGTGAGCCCTTGTGGACACATTGATATGGTGGGCTAACATATGACTCCAGAGCGCCCCCTAGATTATTCAAACTGTTATATCTCAGTGATACATCATCCGATCTGAACCAGATTTATTGTGCATCATCAGTGAGCCCTTGTGGACACATTGATATTGTGGTTTAACATGTGACTCCAGAACGCCCCCTAGATTATTCAAACTGTTATATCTCAGTGAGACATCATCCGATCTGAACCAGATTTATTGTGCGTGTGCACCCCTGGTGCGGAGTAGACACGAGAGACTTCGAAATGGCGACCGAGCGGACGAGCTGGAGCTCGCGTGGTCGCCTCAATAAGGTCCGAGCAGTGCTAAGCTGCTTCGGGCCTCAATGCTGCTTGCAGCTTTAATTAGGCCCGAAGCAGCGAAGCGCTGCAAGGACCTATTGTAATTGTAGTGTTTATTATTAGGCCCGAAGCAGCGAAGCGCTGCAAGGACCTATTGTAATTGTAGTGTTTATTATTATTATTATTATTTTTTTTTATTTTTCTTCCCCCCAAAGAAGTGGCCTTTTGGAGGCTTTATCATATACGAAAACTCACCAAATTTGGCGGACTCGTCAGGACTGGTGAAAAATTACGTATTTTGGGGGCGTGGCAAAAATCGCCACAGAAACGGCTCAAGAGCGCCCCCTAGAAATTTTCAAAATACCCTCCGCATTGACCTTAGTTTGACGTAGAATCATGAAATTTGGTACACTTGTCCAACTCACCAAGATGCACAGAAAACCCTCTTGCACCAACGCTGTACGATAAATGGTAAGGCGGCCATTTTGGAACGATGACCAAATTTTCACCCCTTTTTGGCCGTTTACAGCCTCCGCATTTGAACGAACTCCTCCTATGAATTTCGCTCGATTTGGTTCAAACTTGGCCAGTTTCTTCATAAGGCACGGGGGAACAAACGATATCAAAATTGTGCGTTTTCATGAATGCTGAAGGGGCGGGGCCAGACGTCAAAGTTGGACATCTCGCCATGAAAAACGAAACGCTTACAGCTCTTACACGAAAAAAGTCTAATACATCAAACCTTCAGTTATTGACCCACATCCGGTCCCCCGCAAAACTGTATGGTCAAATCATGACATCACTTAAGCCACGCCCCCTGACAACAGGAAGTGTAAAGTTTTACGTTGAACGGTCCATATCGGACCCCTGTTACCTAATCAGCGTGGCATTGTGTCCAGTGACCGAAGACATGTTGGTGTAACAAGCATTCCAATACTGTTCGTTTTTGGTGGAGCATGTGGGCGTGGCGACGTGGCGAAGTAAGACATAACGCCATCACCATACGTTTGGTTCTAAAATCCACAGATTTGATCCGAGGAGTACCAAAATCAGTATGATCGATCATTGCCCACCCCTTGAACAGGTGTTTATGCTAATTAGCAAATCGCTACAGAAACGGCTCAAGAGCGCCCCCTAGAAATATTCAAAATACCCTCTGCATTGACCTTAGTTTGACGTAGAATCATGAAATTTGGTACACTTGTCCAACTCACCAAGATGCACAGAAAACCCTCTGGCACCAATGTTGTACGATAAATGGTAAGGCGGCCATTTTGGAACGA
>JBBPBX010085817.1:0-15018 GCA_038048925.1 Garcialebias charrua | reverse complement strand
CTCAGGCCAGCGGTCACTCTTTCAGGGATGAAGATGTTCACATCCTTGATAGAGAGGAACAATGGTTTGAGAGAGGAGTAAAGGAGGCCATCTTTGTGAAAAGAAACCGTCCATCATTAAACAGAGGTGGAGGCCTCCGGGTTCAACTGTCCCCCACTTACAATGCTGTTATTGCTAGTATCACTCAGCCCTCTGTGAATAGCAAACAACCATCAGGGTGTTAACGATCCATCGTCAGGCTGATGGTCCTCCTTGATCATGTGAGCAGCTGGTTTCGGCTGTCATCAGCCAACTGGTTGATCCACTGTGGGAGGGTGCTATTTATAAGACTGAGCTGAACTCAGCTTCTCAGACTGAAGGAAGTCTTTCGGACGAAAGACGAAACGTTTCTACAGTTTTTTTTGCTTTGTTTTGTTTTGTTTTTTGAATGTCCAGAGGACCAGACTTAGCTTTTTTGGATGGTCAGTTCAAAGTTTGTTTGGCCCGGTCTGCGTAAAGCAGTTAAGGAGTGGGCAGCAGCGTGTGTCCCATGCCAGCGTGCTAAGGTTAACAGGTACACCAAAGCACCTTTGGAACCTTTCTCCATTCCTGGTCGGCGGTTTGACCATGTGCACCTGGTGGGCCCTCTGCCTCCATCACAAGGTTTTACTCATCTGCTGACTATGATAGACCGGACCACCAGGTGGCCTGAGGTGGTTCCTCTGACATCCACAACATCTGCAGTGGTGGCCCGGGCATTTTTGTCTACCTGGGTTGCGCGTTTTGGCCCCCCTTCAGACATTACATCGGACAGGGGCCCGCAGTTTGTTTCTGAGCTTTGGTCTACCATGGCCAAGGGTCTGGGGACTAACGTTCACAGGACCACCGCTTACAACCCCCAAGCTAATGGTTTGTGTGAACGGTTTCACAGGTCATTGAAAGCTGCACTTCGTGCTGCATTGACCGGTGACAACTGGATTGACCGTCTTCCCTGGGTTTTGTTGGGTTTACGTACCGCAACCAAAGAGGACCTGAGCTCTTCCCCGGCTGAACTGGTTTTCGGTCAGCCTGTGCGCGTCCCCGGTGAGTTTTTACCTGAGGTACCCTCACCACAGTTCGCTCCACCGTTGCTCCATTTTTCCTCTCAGGAGGGCTCTTTTCGTGTCCCTGGCCCGGTACACCATTGTTTACCGCAGTCATTTGTCCCTAAGAGTCTGGAGTCCTCTAAATTTGTTTTTGTCAAACACAATGCACACAGGACACCACTACAGCCTTTGTATGATGGCCCATTTCGGGTTCTTCAACCAGGTCCAAAACACTTCCTTTTAGATTTAGGGGGTCGTACTGAGACTGTCTGTATCGATAGGCTTAAACCAGCTCATGTTATGTCAGATGATCAGGTTGTTATGGCCCAGGCTCCTCGCAGGGGCAGACCTCCATCCACACTGCTAACGGACTGCGGTCCTCCTTCCAGTGACTCTCAACGACCATTGGAGCCCGACTCTTCTGCAGGCCCTCCTCGTCGTCCCCCGCTTCATCAGACTGATTACGCAGGGCCCAGGTTCAGCCGTTCTGGTCGTTTGATCAAACCTAAAGTGCTGGACTAGTGATGGACCTTACTGGGTGTTCTGGGGGGGCGTGTGTGGTGGACCACTAGGGGACTCTACTCACACCCAGTGGACCGAATGTTTTACCGGATGTTTTATTGTGAAAGATCCAGAGGACCGGATGTTGTATTGTGAAAGGGTTGATATATAAGGTGGGTTTTGGGGGCTTACCGCCAGAAATGTAGGAGTTGATTAAAGTGTAGTTCTGCATCCCGTCTTCTGTGTCGTCTCTTCATCACCTCCTACAAAGTATTATTTTGAATAAACAGTTTATTAGTTGGTTCACAATATCCCACTTTATTAATAAGCCTACTTGCTTTTTTTACAACTTTATTAATACGTCAATAGTAGTTTTATTTGCATTTCCCCATATTTCTGAGCAATATAACAAGTAGGGCATAATCAAGGAAGAGTATATAATATGCAAGCCTTTTACATTTATTAAATCTTTTATTTTAAACAATATTCCAATAGTTTTTGCAATTTTATTTGTAATATATTCGATATGAGGCTTCCAACTAAGTTTGCTATCCAGAATGATACCTAAATATTTTGTCTCATAAACTCTGTCGATTTCAACTCCATTAATATGTAACTTTACATTATTGTAAATCCGATTACCTGAAAATACCATAAATTTAGTTTTTTTTCCCCTCATTTAAAGATAGCTTATTATAATCAAACCACTTTTTTAACTCAGCTAGCTCTTTTTCTATTTGTATTAATTCATATATATTCTTTCCAGAAAAGAAAAATGTTGTGTCATTGGCAAACATAAATTTCAAAATACTGGATACTGTAAAAACATCATTTAAATAAAGTATAAATAATTTAGGTCATAGAACTGAGCCTTGAGGAAGACCACATTTTATAGTTTTAATTTGTGACTTTGTGTTGTTAATTTGTACATATTGTAACCTATTACTCAAATAACTCTTTAACCACTGATGTGTAACCCCCCGTAAGCCATATTGTTCACATTTTCCAGTAGTCGTTCATGGTCAATAGTGTCAAATGCCTTACATAAATCAATGAACACACCCACTGTATTAAGTTTCTGATCAACTGCTGCAGCAACGTGTTCCACAAACTCCATCACAGCTAAAGTTGTGGAGTAGTTGTTCCTAAAACCGTACTGGTGCTCATTTAATATATTGTTTTTATTAAGAAAGGAGTCCAGCCTTTTAATGAATATTTTTTCCAGAATTTTAGAAAATTGTGGTAGCAATGATATAGGTCTATAATTTGTTAACATTTGTTTATCACCACTTTTGTGGACTGGAAACACCTTAGCTATTTTCATTTTGTCAGGAAAAATTCCAGTTAAGAATGATCTATTACAAATATAGACGAGAGGTTTAATAATACTATAAATGACATATTTCACAATAGCCATATCAATATCATTACAGTGATGAAAGGGGAGTGGTGGCGTAAAGGTTAAGAAGGTGAGCTTGTGATCGGAAGGTCGCCGGTTCAAGCCCCGGTACCNTAAATCAATGAACACACCCACTGTATTAAGTTTCTGATCAACTGCTGAAGCAGCATGTTCCACAAACTCCATCACAGCTAAAGTTGTGGAGTAGTTGTTCCTAAAACCATACTGGTGCTCATTTAATATATTGTTTTTATCAAGGAAGGAGTCCAGCCTTTTTATGAATATTTTTTCCAGAATTTTAGCAAATTGTGGAAGCAAAGATATGATGATGATGATGATGATGATGATGAATGATGATGATGATGATGATGATGATGATGATGATGATGATGATGATGATGATGATGATTTATTTGTTTTCTCAGGGACAGTGCACAACAATACATTGACCTACAAAAAAACAGGAAAGATGCATTGTGCCAGGTTATAGTAATAATACAAATTTCCGCCTGTAGTCCCCGGGGTCTATAATTTGTTAAAATTTGTTTATCACCACTTTTGTGGACTGGAAACACCTTGGCTATTTTCATTTTGTCCGGAAAAATTCCAGTGAAGAATGATCTATTACAAATATAAGTGAGTGGTTTAATAATACTATAAATGACTTCTTTCACGATAGCCATATCAATATCATTACAGTCTTTGGATTTTTTATTTTTTAACTACTTCTATGACTTCACTTTCACTCACTCTTCCAAGAAACATTGTATTAATATTATTAAATGTATAACTGAGTTTTTCATCTCTAATCTTTGGCAACTCATTTACTAAATTAGGACCAATATTTACAAAGAACTGATTGAAGACTTCAACAATATCCTCTTTATTTTCCATTGCTGTGTTATTATGTTTAATACATATTGGGAAATATCTGTCTTTGTGATTTTTAATAACACTATTAATGATCTTCCAAGTACCCCTAATATCATTGCTGTATGTTTACAATAGTCTATCATAATAATACAGTTTTTGCTTTCTAAGCACTGATGTTAATTTGTTTTTATATATTTTATATTTTTCTTCCTTTTCCTGGGTTGGGCACCTAATAAAATCCTTATGTAACTTGTTTTTCTTTTTACATGACTTTTCCAAACTCCTTGTCATCCAGGGAGTCAATCTGTTTTTTGATGTCTGTCTGTATTCTTTAAAGGGACAATGATGATTATAAATTCTTGCAAATACTTCCAAAAATGTATTATAGGACTCATTAACGTCATCAACATTAACTTTTTGCCAATTATAATTTAATAATTCTGCTTTCATTGCTTCCACAGCTTCAGGTAATTTAACTATAACTAAATTAGAATTTGGCTTTGTCATATTTAGTTAAAACTCATGACTAGTATCCAACATAGTAAACACTGGCAAATGACCAGTAATATCAGTTATCAACAATCCACTTTTTGTTTTCACATTGAACTTATTTATAAAAAATATTGTCAATCAATGAAGCACTGTCTTTAGTTATTTGAGTATGTCTTAAAATTAATGGATAGAAACCTAAACCAAACATTGTGTTGACAAATTCACTTGTTTTGATATGCTCATTATATTTCAACAAATCAATGTTAAAGTCCCCACAAATAAAAGTAAACTTTTCATTATACAACACCAGATGATCTGTGTTTGATCGTTATATTTATTATCTGCAACAATTTTATGTCTATATTCTGTTTTTTACTTCATTTTGTATGTTGCCTATGTGTTGCCTGTTGTTTGATTGTTTGTACAGCACTTTGGTTGGCCTTGTCGCTAGGGGTTGAACGAGTACATACTTTTAAAACTCAACATTAACATAATAAAGCTATTTTTTTTTCAAACACTCTTTTATTGGATAAAAAAAAGAAGAATGTGTTAACCACAGGCATATTAACTACTTTTTATATCCAATAAAAGACAAATGTAAAATTAGTTGTTTGAATCGAGTGTTTGAAAAAAAAATTAGTTTGAGAAGGGGCAGATAAGATTATTTTCTTCGTCTGATTCCTTTCATTTAATGCATTGTTTTATTTCTTGCTGTTTTGTAAATAGTTTTCTTGTGCTTTTTTAATTTGGAATGAAAAAAAAAAGTTGTATCATGCGGGACTTGAACCCACAAGCTTTGGGACTGAAGGCAACGCTTTATCCATTGATCTATACAAGCACATTAGTTTAGTATTGTCAACTTCTCCTTTAAAAGTGGGCGGTTTGTTCGAACCCCCCGAACCCCCCTTGCCTACGCCACTGCAATCACACCTTTTAAGGCAAGTGTACATCAGTGTCAGCAAGGAGGCCCCGCCCTCTTTACATAAAAGGCGCCGACCCACACGTTCATTCTCTTTTGCCCTTCACCTCGCTTCACACCTGAACTTCATTGGACTCTGTGTGACTGGATCGCTCGGCCAGAGGTGAGCTTGCTCCCTGCCAAGAGCATCACAGAGGACTTCCCTGCGAGCACTTTGGGGCGGCCGTGGCATAGTGGTAATGGCAGTTGTCCCCCGATCGGAAGGTTGGAGGTGTAATAATATAGGGAAAATTGGTCAGTTTACTGACTTACCTATATTTTAGATGAAAGGTTTGAGCAGATTTTATCTACACACATCTATCATCAATATTCACGAGTTCACTCTTTTTCCGGATTAAATTGCTTTAACTGTGACTAGACAAATGTAATTTCACGAGAGACGTCAACTTATGTTGATCCACCAAAGATAAACCTTTTATTGAGACAATCATAAAAGTACATTAAACATGTACTGTAGACAAGAATTCAAATTAAACAAACAGACAAGTTAGGTTTAACTTTCCTGTTGGCACATTTACTTAAAAGATTAATGGCTTAAGAAAATTAAGATTAAGGAGGAAGAAATGAATGAAAGCTAAGTTTAACGGAAGTTAATTATTTTGAAACGATAGGGTGACACTTTTCCCCACACGAGTTACAGCTGGGCTCCCGCTCCCGCACGCTCAGCAACATCCACGACTCTTTACCTGTTGACGATTCGTCTCTGTAGATAAGAGCTGAGAAGTATCTGGACACACTCAATGGATTGTTTTGTCCAACAGCCGTCCAGTTGAAACTTCAGCGTGTGTGTGCTGATTCAACGATACGAGGAAACTCGCCTCTCTCGGCAGGAAACAAGGTCAACGTCCTGGCTGAGTTTCTAAATAAAACTTTCAGAAAACAAATTCTTTCAAACAGAAATGAGTGAGTTACAGCGATGCTGTGCCGTAACCCTGGCTGATAACGTAGGTCTAATTGACATTATGACCAGAACGTCCACCAGCTTCCAGAGGAGAACCAAGTTGTTTAGATCAGTTCTCCCCAACGCACACTAACCCTCTACAGGAAGTAATAGTTTTATATGGAGGGCGGAGTCTGCCCACTTCCTGAATGGTTATTGGCTGGTTTAGCAAAATAAATGAATTTACTCAGTATTTCTCAGAGTTGGAAAACTCTGAAGGACACCAACGTATTGTTTAGGCCCGTGGCCAGATGGAGCTTGTTTGTACAGAGAATATTATGGCTACTTCACAGACAACACAAAAGGAAGTTGCAAGTTAAAAGTTTAACCTGAACTGTGCCATAATATTAAATTATGCTTGTTCTGCAGAAATAAACCAGCATGAGAGCAACTCATGTTAATAACAGATCATCATTATATGACAAAAATATACTGTTGATCAATTCTGAATTAACATAAATTAAATGGAAGTCTTTCTGATTGATTTGTGTTTCTTAATCCAAAATAAATGTAACAAAAATAGTGTCCACTTGTCTCCTTAAGGACTCAAGAAAGGTGTAACACTCAGAGTTTCAGAGAGATGTGAAGAGGCCCACATCCAGTAATGGACATGAGAGTGCTGTCCCACTACAGAGGTTTGAATCCCGGTTCCCCACACCATGTGTCGTTGTGTCCCTGGGCAAGACACTTAACCCCGAGTTTCTCCCGGTAGGATTGGCAGCGCCTTGCATGGCAGACCACCGCTACCGGTGTATGAATGTGTGTATGAATGGGTGGATGTTGGTATTGTAAAGCGCTTTGGGGCCTCTCATAGGGGGCTGGAAAGCGCTATATAAATAAGCTCCATTTACCATTTACTTTGTTTAGTGGACGCTAACCTAGTGTAGTCGACTTCGACTTTCATCAATTTTCTGCTGTTTCGTCGCCAAGTTTAGCAAGACGCTAACTGCGCCACAAGCTACCTGCTAAGCTAATGGAGCTAACAGGTTAGCCACCACGAACAGCACAGTAAGAGGATTCAACATTTCTGATGTTTCGTCGCCCAGTTTAGCGGGACGCTAACTGCGCCTCACGCTACCTGCTAAGCTAACGGAGCTAACAGGTTAGCCACCATGAACAACACAGCTAGAGGATTTCTTCAAACCACGTTTAGCGGCGACTAACTAGTTTTCACTCGACGTCTCTTCTCGGCCATGGCTCCAGAGAAGAGCAAGAGAACAAAAAAATCACAAAGCCTATTTTTGTATTACATAAAAGAGCTGTAAGAATTATCACTAGAAAACATTACCGTCATCCATCAAGTACATTATTTTATCAACTGAAGTTATTGAAGTTCCATGATTTGGTAGACTATAATATTTTATCAGTTATGTATAGGGCTCAAAATAATGCATTACCTTTAAATATCCAAATGCATTTTGTTAAAAGACAAAGTTGTTATAATCTTAAGGGGACAGAGATGTTTGTAAAACCACAATTCAGAACTAGTTTGAAGGGACGTTCTACCTCAATCCAGGGAATTAGATTATGGAATGGCTTGGAGAATGTAGTTAAAAATGCCAAGTCAATGTTTACATTTAAGAAAATGATCAAAACGAATGTGTTAAAAAAATATGAAATAGCGTAATGTGTATTGTATTAGTTAGAAAATTAGAAAGAGTTAGTCATTTTGTACTGTTGGTTGAAGATTATTATTGTTTAATCTGATTGTTGGAAAAAAGGGGCAGATATAATAAGATTTATTCTTCTTTCTGCTACCTTTCATTTTATTATATTTTGTACATTATCATTTATGGGATTGTCTTGTATTGTTTCTTTTGTAAAAAAAAAAAGAACAAATTTAATAAACATAAACAAACATAAACAAGTTGAATGTTGTTGCTCCAGAGCCGGATGTAGTTTATTGCACAGGTAGATGAATGATTGTTCTGACATCCTGAAGTTCCTCAACCATTGACTGTTTGTGAAACCAGGTACAATAACATCCCACCATTGAGTAGCTCTGTTATGCGCCCACACTGTAGGTCTGCTACGATTATTCTTTAGCTGGCAAATAATCTGAAACACACACACAGCATATATATTACTATATATTTAGGTACTTTTACGCTTGGCTTTTATCATATGTTATTGCACTCTATTAGCTTACCTCCACACGTCGTTTAGCTCGCCTCCTGTCTTCTATATTGTAATGCTCTAGGGCTTCCCACACTCTCATGCACTTCTCCACAGTTCTTTGCTTCGCTTCCTGAAGCCGTTTCCGACTCTCTTGTCTTCGATGGCGTTCAAAAAGCCACAGACTGACAAGTAAGTTGAACAAAGCCATGATTTCCTCCATTTTGTTTGATGGTTGTCTTCTTCTAACATGTTCAGTGGTGGCTACTATAATAGCTTAATGGCACACTACCGCCACCATCTGGTAAGTTATGTTGGATTCTGGACCCCGCCCACTTTATTCTGGACCCCGC
This sequence comes from Garcialebias charrua, assembly GCA_038048925.1. Lineage (NCBI taxonomy): Eukaryota > Metazoa > Chordata > Actinopteri > Cyprinodontiformes > Rivulidae > Garcialebias > Garcialebias charrua. The sequence continues at coordinate 6,302 of JBBPBX010085817.1, read as the reverse complement.
CTACTGGAACCATTACTGAAAGCATAATGGAAACACAACTGCCCCTTATCTACAGGGCTGGTTCCTGTAGGGTCCCATTGTGGCTTGTTTGGGCCGGTTCCTATGGGACCGGTTTATTTCTGTATCTACAACGCCCATTAGTCAAAGTCAAGTCAAAAGTCAAAGTCAACTTTATTGTCAGAACTGCAATATGTACAGGACATACACAGGACCGAAATTGCATTTCTCTCAGTCCCTCGGTGCAACAGTAACCATCTAAACACTAAACACTAAAACATTTAATACACATAAGCATAAAATAGTAAAAAAGTGTAACACTGTCCTGAGTTTTTTCATAATAGTATAAAAGTATGAAAATTAACACCAACACTGAAACACCAAACACCCCTAAAACACCAAACACCCAATGAACATAAGCATAAAATGAAATAATAAAAGTGTAATACTGTCCTGAGTTTTTGCATAGTAGTATAAAAAGTATAAAAAGTATATCTAATAAACTGAAGGTTCTAGCATTGACATTTGCAAAGAGTGGCACAGCAGCATATAAGTTAATGTACACAGTATATGTATGAGGTAGTTGATGTTGGTATAGAGGCAAAGTGGCATATGCAGTGAGGCACATAAGGCACATTTGGCATCCTTAGATAAGGCTAGTCAGAGAATGCTGTATATGTATCTGCAGTAGTGTAGATAAAAGTAGTGTAAATGTAAACAGTAGTAATAAATGTAAAGCAGTAGTAATAAATGTAAACAGTATTAATAAATGTAAACAGTGAATGTAAACAGTAGTATGACTATAGGCAGTAATGTAATACAAACATTAGTGCAAATATGAGAAGTAGTGCAAACTGAATGAACACATGACCGAGAGTTTAGTGAATAACCCGTTTGATGACACAGAGTCCAGTGTTAAAAACTTTGTGTTGAGTGGTAATGTGTGAGAAAGTTTTTTGTGTTAAGGCAGTTCAAATGGGAGGGGAGGCAGAGCAGGCAGAGTGTTTAGCATTCTGACTGCCTGATGAACAGAGCTGTCTCTCAGTCTGCTGGTACGAGCCTGGAGACTCCTCAGTCTCCTCCCTGATGGCAGCAGTCTAAAGCGGCTGTGTAGTGGGTGTGTGGGATCACCTGCCATGCGGTGGGCTTTCCGAGTGAGGCGTTTGCTGTGTAAGTCCTGCAGTGAGGGCAAGGAGGTGCCGACGATCTTCTCAGCTGCTTTCACGATGCGCTGGAGGCTCTTGCGGCAGGATGCAGTGCATGCACCAAACCACACAGTGATGCAGCTGGTCAGGACACTTTCTATGGCACCTCTGTAGAAGGTGCACATGATGGAGGTTGAAGCTCCAGCCCTTTTCAGCTTGCGGAGAAAGTAGAGGCGCTGGTGAGCCTTCTTCGCCAGTGCTGCAGTGTTCCTGCTCCAGGACAGGTCCTTTGAGACGTGCACTCCCAGGAACTTGGTGCTGTCCACTCTCTCCACTGCGGTGCTGTTGATGGTCAGAGGGGCATGTTGTGCATCCCTCTTCCTGAAGTCCACGACAATCTCCTTTGTCTTCTCCACGTTGAGAGTGAGATTGTTGTGTCCGCACCACAAGGCCAAGCGGCTCACCTCGTTCCTGTAGTCCGTCTCATCGTTGTTGCTGATGAGACCTACCACTGTTGTGTCGTCCGCAAACTTGATGAAGTGGTTGGAGCTGTACGATGGTGTGCAGTCGTGTGTTAGCAGGGTGAATAGAAGGGGGCTCAGCACACATCCTTGTGGGGCCCCTGTGTTCAATGTGATGGTGCTAGATGTGTTACTCCCGATCCGTACTGTCTGTGGTCTCCCGGTCAGGAAGTCTAGCAGCCAGTTACACATTGAGGTGTTCAGCCCCAGACTGTCCAGTTTATGGATGAGCTGTTGGGGGATGATGGTGTTGAATGCCGAGCTGAAGTCGATGAACAGCATTCTAACATAAGAGTCCTTCGTGTCCAGATGTGTGAGAGCTGTGTGGAGGGCAGAGGAGATGGCATCGTCGGTTGAGCGATTAGGTCGGTATGCAAATTGGAAGGGATCCAGGGAGGCAGGGAGGACAGATGTGATGCTTTTCATGACTAGCCGTTCAAAGCACTTCATCAGGATGGGGGTGAGTGCTACTGGGCGATAGTCATTGAGGCATGCGGGCGTTGCCTTCTTTGGGACAGGGATGATGGTGGTGGCTTTGAAACAGGTGGGGACGATGGCCTGACTCAGCGAGATGTTAAAGATGTCCGTGAAGACCGCTGCGAGTTCCCCTGCACAGTCTTTCAGCACACGACCAGGTATGTTGTCAGGACCAGAGGCCTTCCGGGCGTTAATCTTGATGAATGAACGCCTTACGCTGTCTGAGGACAGCGCCAGCACCTGGCCATCAGGAGAGGGGGGGAATTTTTGTGCAGGTGTGCTGTTACTTGCCTCAAACCGAGCGAAGAACTCATTCAGTTCATTCAGCGTAGAGGTTGAGCTGTCACAGGTCTGGGGGGGGGTTTGTAGTCTGTGATGGTCTGTATTCCCTGCCACAGACTGCGTGTATCCTTGCTGTCCTTGAAACGGTGAGCTATTTTCCTGGAATACTGCTCCTTGGCCTCACTGATGCCCTGGGTCAGGTTCTTTCTGGCTGCCTTCAGGCCCACCTGATCTCCCGCTTTGAAGGCAGCATTCCTGGCTTTCAGGAGTCTGTGAACCTCAGCTGTCAGCCATGGCTTCTGATTAGCCCGAACAGTGATGGTTTTGAGGTTGGTAACATCATCAATGCACTTGGCGATGTATGAACATACAGTGTCTGAGTACTCCTGGAGACATGTGTTGTTGTTTGTGGTAGCAGCTTCTTTGAACATACCCCAATCTGTGGTGTCAAAACAGTCCTGGAGTGCCTCTGAAGACCCCTCTGGCCACACTCGTATCTGCTTGCGGACTGGTTTTGTGACTTTCACCAGCGGCCTGTATGCTGGCTTTAGCATAACACAGATATGGTCAGAAGCACCAATGTGGGGGAGGGGGAGGGCTCTGTAGGCATTTTTCATGGTGGTGTAAACTTGGTCCAGTGTGTTGTTTCCTCTTGTTGCAAAGTTTATGTTTTTGTATGTTTTTGGAAATACACTCTTTAAATCTGCATGGTTGAAATCACCAGCCGTGATGAGAAAAGCATCAGGATGGGCTGTTTGTTGCTCACTGATGTGCAGATATAGTTCATTCAAAGCCTCACTTCTAACTTTGCTGTTGGAGCTTGGAGGGATATATACAGCAACAATCAAAACAGCTGTAAACTCCCTCGGCAAATAGAACGGTCTGCATTTAATAGTCATGAACTCCACTAAAGATGAGCAGTGTTTGTAGACCACAGCAGCATCCAGGCACCATGCTTTGTTGATGTAAACACAGAGCCCCCCTCCCCTTGTCTTACCTCCCTCGGGGGTTCGGTCCGCTCTGTAGCATGTTAGCTCCCCTAGCTGGACAGCATGGTCCGGAACGTTGTTGTTGAGCCACGTTTCCGTGAATACAAACACACAGCAGTCTCTCACAGTCTTTTGTGTCGTTCGTAGCAGGCGTATATAATCCAGTTTATTGTCCAAGGAGCGCACGTTAGCCAAAACCATGGATGGGATCGCCGGTTTGTGTGGGCTAGCTGCTAGCCTAGCTCTGACACCTCCGCGTTTACCCCGCTTCTGTTTTCTGTCACGCCGCTTGTGGCGTTTCCACGGCGGGCGAAGAAGGGAGGCTCAGGGCCGGCTTCCGCTTACTGTCCAGCCGCTTGTGGCGCTTCCACGGCGGCCGCGAAGAAGGGAGGCTCAGGGCCGGCTTCCGCTTACTGTCCAGCCGCTTGTGGCGCTCCCACGGCGGGCGTGATGAATTGAGGTCACCTTTAGAGGGCGGGTACCATATTCGCCAGTGTATAATATGCTCTTTTATTGCTCATTTGATTATCTTGCATATTATACACCGAAGCGTATTATCTACGGATTTTTTCCCATATTTTTAGACCCATTTTTGGCTCTGATTCGTTGTTTTTCATTTTGGCCTAAAAATGGTGCAGTACCAGTTTCGGCCGCTATGGACGCTAATGCGCCCTGTACCGGTAGTCTGTCTACCTGCAGACTGTACCAAAAATGGTGCAGTACCAGTTTCGGACGCTATGGGCGCTAATGCGTCCTGTACCTGCAGACTGTACCTGGAGGCGTATCCTGTTATTTGTGTATTCTATAAAACCCATCACCCCCCGCCAAATCACTGAGAGAGAGCAGGAGAAATCAACGACAACACATTCATACTGAGAACTACGAGAGAAAATGCAGCCAAAAAGAAATTCCTACACTGCAGAATTTAAGCTGCAGGTCGTGAAATTCGCTGTGGAAAACAGCAACAGAGTAGCGGGACGTCACTTCTGGGTCAACGAGGCCTGTGTTCAGTTGTGGAGAAAGGCGGAGGTCTCGCTGACCGCCATGAAGCGGTCCAAGAGGGCGAACAGAGGGAAGAAGGCCCGCTGGCCCCAGTTGGAGGAACGGGTCAAACAGTGGGTTCTGGAAGAACGTGCGGCCGGGAGAGGCGTCTCCACGGTCCAGCTGCGGCTGCACGCGGTGGCTCTGGCCAAAAACATGGACATTTTGGAGTTCGCTGGCGGTGTATCGTGGTGCTACCGATTTATGCAACGAAACCAGCTTTCTCTGAGGGCACGTACCACGATGTGCCAGAAGCTTCCAGCAGACTTCGAGGAGAAGGTCGCCAGCTTCCGCGCCTTCGTCGCCCGCCAAGTCCACGACCACCACATCTCGCCAGCACAAATTCTGAATATGGACGAAGTTCCATTGACATTCGATTTGCCATTGTCTAGGAGTGTCTCAAATAAAGGTGAGAAGAGCGTGTCCATGACCACAGGACATGAAAAGTCCCACTTCACCGTGGTCCTCGCCTGCTGCGCGGATGGGGCAAAACTGCCGCCCATGGTCATTTTTGAGCGCAAAACCATGCCTAAAGATAACTTTCCACCAAGTGTGGTTGTTGAAGTGAATGAAAAAGGATGGATGGACACTGGGATGATGAATGTGTGGATAGCCAGATGTTACAGCAAGTGGCCAGACGTTTTTTTTTTATCTAAAAAAGCTGTTCTGGTCATGGACAGTATGAGAGCTCACATAACGCCAGCTATAAAAGACAAGATAAAAGCGACCAACTCCATTCCTGCCATCATTCCAGGTGGACTGACCAAGGTTCTACAGTCCCTCGACGTATCTGTGAACAGGAGTTTTAAAGCTGCTTTGCGCCACTTGTGGGAGCAGTGGATGGTCGATGGGGAGCACAGTTTTACAGCAACAGGCCGCATGCGCCACGCCACGTTCATGCAGGCGATCGACTGGATCGACAAAGCCTGGAAATCAATTTCCACAAAAATAATCCAGTCTGGATTCATTAAGGCTGGGATCATCCCACGGCCAGCTGGAGCAGAGGACACCGAGAGCGAGGGGGAGGAGGAGGAAGACGAGGAATAGCCTGGGCCTTTGAGCACCGGTGAGCTGGACCGTGCGATGGCTGAACTGTTTGCCAGCGACACGGAGGATGAAGACTTTGAAGGTTTTGAATAGTGTGTAAATAGTGTAAATAATTTGTTTGAATAAAAACTGTAAACGGTATCTGTTTCTGTCGTTTTTATAGGCGGGGTGAGCATTTATTAATTAGTAATTAATAGTAACCGTTAAAGTGCATTTATTAACAAAAATTAAACCGAGACACGTTAACATATATATTCCGCTAACAAATATATATATTTTTAAGTGTTTCTGTACGGTAGTTTTATTTTATTAAATTCAGCTCTCGCTCCAAACCGGGCCTGTGGGCCTGTTGTGTGTGTGCGCACATCGTGTTGTTTACATTTTAAATTCAGCTGATTTGTAATAATTTATTAACAAAAATTAAACAGAGACACGTTAACATATATGTTCAGCTAACAAATGTATTTTTAGGCGTTTCTGTAGTTAAATTTTAATTAAATTCAGCTCGTGCTGCACAATGGACCGCATTTCCGGGTTGTCTCAGCGGTGATGCGTAACGTCAGCGGTGACGCGTTACGTCGGCGTCGGGGAGGGTTTGGCGCCATCTAGTGGTCATAAAAAAGACCGTCACGGTGGCGCGTATTATACACCGAAGCGTATTATCTACGGATTTTTATGATTTATTCCCAAAAATTGGACAAAGCGTATTATACACCGGAGCGTATTATACACCGGAGCGTATTATACACAGACGAATACGGTAGTTCATTTGTAGTGGGCGGGTAGTCTTCCTGTAGTGGGCG
>JBBPBX010085814.1:4652-15018 GCA_038048925.1 Garcialebias charrua | reverse complement strand
TGGCTCACCCATAATGCCACTGAGAAAGGCACAACTGGACATCAGAATTACTTTGACAAGCTTATGGCGTTCTTGAGATCACAAGAATCCATATATGAACAACTAGATCAACTGAAAGACCTCACTGAACCCATTAAAGAGAAGTCCAAGTTCTTAAAATGTGCTAGAACCAAGACAACCAAGCACACCAGTGACATATCAGGTTGCATCGTTTGTGGTGATCCAAAGCACAAGAGGAAACTGTATTTCTGCAGAAGGTTTAGGATCAATTTAAAGCCATCAGAAAAGAGGGATATAGTACAGCAGCTCGGTGCTTGCAAGAGATGCCTCGAAATCCATAATGGTGACTACTGTAGGAAGACTGATTACCTGTGCAAGAACCCAGAGTGTAGAGACCAACATCACTTTCTTCTCTGCTTACTCGCTAGACCACAGTCTCAGAGAATGCCTAAATCTGGTTCAGAGAAAGCGGAGAGCAAAAGACATACTGAAGCCCAAGAAGAGTTTCTTTCCAAACTCTCACCTGAGCTGGCTCAGCAATGTAAAGACGCCTTCTGCAATGTTGTTTCAAGGGCATACAACTCCACTGTTACTAAGACAGGCCTTCTAGAAGAGAGTGGCTTAAATGAATATCCAGTTATCTTAATGATCCTTGACGTTGCAGCTAATGATGGACAAAAAATTGGAACCCTCATTGACCTGGCATCAGACACAAACTACATTACACACAAAGCTGCAAGTAAGCTGCATCTTAGAAGTGAAGAGGTAACGCTTGTGGTCCATGGTGTTGGAGGGATGCAGGTGTCTATTGAAACGAAGCGCTATCTTCTTAAGATACGCGTCAATACTCCAAGAGGGACCCTGAAGTCACATCAACTGATCTGCTATGGGCTTGACAAGATTGCAGAAGTTCACAGGCATGTTCCTGCCACAAAGCTTCATAAGATTTTCCCAGATGTCTCCCTGAAAGACCTTACAAGACCTAGAGAGATCCAGCTCTTGATTAGCCACAAAGAAGGTCAACTTGTACCTCAGAAGGTTCGCTCTGTCGGGGACCTTGTGTTATGGGATGGACCACTTGGCAAGACAGTTGGAGGCACGCATCCGGATCTCTTTGAGGGAATTACCTTAATGGCTCATACATCAAAGACTCACTTTGCAAGGTCAATGAGGACTGCAGCAGTCAAGTACAGTGAACTCACCTGCAAATGTCTAGGTTCCTGTCAGTATCCCAAACATCCTTTTATCCAATCCAGTGCAGCCACTACCAGCAAAGACTTTCTGAAGTGGTGGGAGTGGGAAAGCATTGGAGTAGCCTGTGTGCCAAGATGTGGAGGATGTTGTTGTGGGAATTGTCAACCCGGAGGGAAGGAAATGTCTTTGGCTGAGGAGAAAGAGATGGAGATAGTGAGAAATGGTTTGACATATGTGATTGGTGACCATCACACTCCTGAACCTCACTGGCATGCCAAGTATCCGTGGACTGAAGATCTGGCTTCTCTTCCCAATAATAAGAAAGCAGTAGAAGCTACGTTCCTCAGAACAGAAAAACAGTTGGCAAAGGATCCAGAGTGGAAATTGGCCTATGCTTCACAAGTCCATGACCTGGTCGATCGCAAAGCCCAAGTTGCCATGCGAGAGACTGCCAGCCTACCCCGCTTCTCGCAATTTAAAGAAGAGAAACATGTGCTAGAGGAAGACGTCTACGTCGATGACATCTTGACATCTCGCAATAACCTTGACCACTTGAAACTCCTCACGTCCAACATTGAGCAGATCCTTAAAGCTGGAGGATTTTTCATGAAGCCCTGGGTCTACTCTAGTCAAAGTGGGAGGGAGGAGTTAGGAAAAGTTAACATGGAGTTGAAGACCATGATCTTACCTAACCAGCTCTCTGAAAAAGACAACAAAGCCCTTGGTCTGGGTTACACCGTTGGATATGACAAGCTACATGTTATGGCCGCAGTGAACTTCTCCAAGAGAAAAGGGAAAATGCGCATCGGTCAGGACCTGTTGAAAGAAGAAGTAAGAGGGCAAACCCCAAATCCTCTTACCAGAAGAGAACTGTTAAGTCAAGTCTCTGCCCTCTATGATCCACTTGGTCTTGTGACTCCTGTAAAGCAGGAGGGAGCTATTCTGGTTCGAAGGGCTTTTCAAGAAGCCAAGCAAATGTATTGTACAAGAGACACCTGGGACGGTGCTCTGTCCAAAGAACTCAGAGAGGATACCGTAAAGCTGCTAGAAGAATATGCCGACCTGAGCCAACTCAGATTCATCAGATCCCTAACACCCTTGGATCCACATGCAAGTCCAATTGGCATCACATTTTCTGATGGCAGTGAGCATGCATATGGTGCTGTGTTGTACCTACGTTGGAACTGCACTAATGGTGTCAGTGTGAAGCTGGTTGAGTCTAAGGCCAAGCTGACCCCTTTCAACCACAATGGTGACCCCGTCAAATCGGAGATATGTGGGGCAGTCTTTGCAGCCCGGCTAAAAACCTATTTCCAGAAACATTGCCGAATCAAAGTTGAGCAGTGGTTCCATCTTGTTGACAGTCAAACTGTCTTGGGTGCAATACAGCGAGAGAGCTATGGATATCAGACCTTCTTCGCCAATCGCGTTGGTGAGATCCAGAGCAGCACTAATGTCCGAGACTGGTGGTGGATACCAGGATCAGCAAATATTGCAGATATTATCACCAGAGGGGCAAGTCCTGCTTACTTAACCGAAGACTCAGAGTGGCAATTGGGTCCAAGTTTCCTTCAACTTCCTGAAAGTGAGTGGCCAAAGAAATCTGCAAATGATGTTGCTGTGCAAGCGAGAGACAATGTTATAAAAATACAGAAGAAAACATTTGTTGCTGTACTTACCCGAAGTCAGCTGAAGGAACAAAATTCAATCAGAGTCCAGAATAAAGTGATCATCTCTAGGAGGCCACCTGCAACTGCAGTAGTCCAGCAACTAGTGGACGTAAGACACTTCAGCAGTCTGAGGAAATTGATAGGAATAATTGCATGGATTTGGAGAGCAGCAAAAGGGTTCCTGCATGCCAAGATCTCAGACAAAGAAAAGTGGGAGGCGGTGCCTTTGTCAGGTGTCATTACAGTTGGCGAAAGAGAAGATGTGTTCAGAGACTTATGCCTGGCAGCACAAGAAGGTGTACAATTTCCGACCACAACGATTGATAGACTGGTTGTCTACAAAGATGGAACAAGCGGGCTCTTGATGTGTGGTGGCAGGGTTCAGACGTTTAAGGAGGACCACAGAGCCGTTCCTCTGTTGCCTTTCCAGGCTTGGATCTCCACTCTTCTGGCTCGAGCAGCACACAGTGAAGGACATGATGGAGTAGCAGGAACTCTTCTGTGTCTGCAGATAAAAGCATGGGCTAATAGAGGACGTCCGGCGCCTTGTAGTACTCATCCCAGCAGAAGACCAAGCAGAGGGAACAAGTGCGCTTGGAAAATGCGATCTTCCCAGGTAAAACCTTGCAAGATCGAGTGGGAGGTGTTGCGCTGAGCTGCTCATGGATTCAGATGTTTGTGCATGAACACATTTGTGTGTGCATGAATACACACTAGAAACTACAAACATCCTGCTCTGCAGCACTTCTCAGCAGGTGAAAGCGATCTGGTCTAATTAGCAGCACCCTCAACTCAGGAAATATAAGGAAGAACCAACCCATTTTGCTGGTTTTGCAACAGAGCTAAGAAAGGCAAAAAACAATCTGCAAAACAGCATTCCATGGGAAAGGACTTAGATTAAACAAGGACTACCGGTAAGCCATTTAAGCTGCCATAAGGACTTAAATGAGATGAAATTTAACTTTTGTGTTTGTGTTTAGAAAAGAAAAGAAAAGGACTGCAGAAGTTATTTTAGTCCTGCTTGCTTTAGTCCTCCAGATTTAAATGATTTAATGCTCTAATTTATGGTTAAAATTGTGAAAGAAATGTATAAATGTGTATATAAGATTAGGAAGATTAGGAAGATAAGATATATGTATAAATGTAGATATATGTATAAATGTAGATATATATTAACTTAAATCAAATTAAATCAAATGTCATTAAGATAAATTAGTAACTTAAATTAAATGTCTTATTGTATGTATTTGTATTTATATTGTATGTGTTTGTAGGTTTTTCACCTCGTCACCTCGACTGAATCACATTCACTGGTGAAAATAAAAGGTTGTGAGTGAAATCCTGAAGTCTCCTAAGTCCTCCTTTTCAAGTGTGGGAAGCCATGAAATCATAGAACACTTGACAATGAACGTGTGGAGATGAGGCCTATGATGCTCTCTGGACAGGACTGCTGGAGCATTGTCAAGAAACTGGTGAATTTCCAGTAGCTGAACTCATGGACATTTATGTTGCCCTGAGGGATTGGCGGCAGCTATGAAGTTGCCTGATCCTCTGATGGAACTGTATATGCTTGGTGATGTATCAGCACCGCATGTGTCATATAAGGTCACGTCTGGTACTGAAGCAAATAATTTAAGTCCTATGATGAGACGCTTTCTTGCTGTCTTGCTGTCCGGGAATGGGTGCCCACACAAAATCCTCACTTACACTATTCTCCAGAGACTGACACCTACAGGATCACACACAGGTCATTTACATTATTGTTACCTGAAAAACATTTTCTGCCTAGAACACATGGCAGAGAAAACACAGATCATGTTGATACAGACAAACTGTTAGCCAGTTTGCCTGAAACACTTTGGGCCAGGAAATCTACAGATGTAGGGTTGCTGAATGTGTCACCTGTCTCAATAACTCTGAAGCCAGGCACAATTCCAATCTATAAACATCAATATTGACTCAGACAGGAGCAGATTGATGGTGTTGAGCAAACTATTAAGGGTTTGCTGGATGCTAGGGTGTTACAACCTACAGTTTCAGCCTGGAACACGCCTCTCCACCCGGTTCCAAAATCTGATAAATCCCATTACCGTTTAGTCCATGATTTGAGGCCGATAAATAAGGTTGTTGTTCCGTCTAATTATGGAACTCCAAATCCTTACGTCATGATGAATGCTATTCAGCCTGAGCACAATTTTTTTCACTTGTATCGACCTGGCTAATCCATTCTTTTGTGTGCCTCTGGATGCAGGGTCAAGGGATCTGTTTGCATTTACCTTTAAGGGGAAACAATACACTTACTTACGTTCCTAGGTAGACTCATCTCTTACTCTGGCCTACAATTGACACCTTCTCAGAAGAGCTCCATTTTAAATCATTCTAAACCAGTAAATGTTAGGATGATGTTAAAATTTTTGGGGTTAATATAAACGTGTTGACAACTATTATCTTACCTGCTTTTCGCTTACTATTGCTATTACGTTTCCAAGTCTCGTCAACTTCAGCTTTTTGTTTTGTTTTTTTATTTATTGATTTTTTTACATATGTATTTCTTTTCTTTTCTTCTTCATATGCCTTGATGCTTTGGAGGGCTGACGCTTGTGACCTGCCTGACAGAGTCCAGAAGGGAGTCTTCTTGTAGCTGACAGATGTGCCGTGTGTTCATGAATTATACTACGGGGAGTGACTTTCTTTAGGTGTTTTCTGGGGATTTCAGCTTGGCATCTTATCAGTGAATGATACAGGTGTTCCATGATGACCTTGATTAACAGCTACTTGGTATTTAGGTTTCAGATGTACAGTACACAGTTTGAAAATTTTCTTCCTCTCCCTACAACATTGGCATTACACAGTACACATGTGCAATACACTGTGCACACCTATGGTAAAACCTCCCGCACACACATTACACATACATACATGTACAGATCTCACTGACATGTGACCTACACAGCCACACTTCTCATACGTTGTTGGATTACTCATACATTTTTCGTTTTTTGGGTTGTTTTATACAGCATGTACTCGCGTTAGAGCGGTACAATTTGGTGGTTTTTCATGTTCTGTGTGGACACCTGTTGCATTTGCTTTCGGGTATTTGAGGACACATCTTTCCAAGACTGGACTGACAGCTTCAGGTGTTTGTGGGTGCTAGTTCACTGTCATGCATGCAGTGTTATGACTACTTGGAGTTGAGCTGCAGGTTGGATGTTTTGAAATTCTAATTTTTCTTTGTTGTACTTTTTACACCTGCAGTAGTTCATGCGTGGTTGACATGTTGTTCTACATCTTGTGTACCGTCTCATGGACATATGATGTTGGACTTGTGTTCGTGAATCTTCAGCGGGGATTTGTTAGATTCATGTTATGAGCATTCACTTCTTTTGTTTGAGACAGGATGATTTGTGTTCGCCTCCTGTTTCGAAAGGGGAAGTGAAATGAGGAACATGCAGTTAAACACACCATTTAAATAACAAATTAGATCAACGTTTTAACTCTTCATACATTGATGAAAGGTGGAAACGGTCCTTACAAACAGTTATACATTTAATAAAGTTACGACCAATCATTTTACTAAGTGCCTCAAAAAAGGTTGTTGGATAATAGTTGATCAACAAGATTCTGTTGAATCCACCTTGGTCTGAAGTTTGTGCTGACTCTTTCTTATTCTTCATTTACAGGTTACTGGACTTCTGATGATCTGTCAGCTCTGTGACGGAACACGCAAAATAAAATTGTGAATAATTTATATTTGAAAATGGGAAATGCACTTTACAATCACTTGACTCCACAGCTGTGATGGACAAGCAGAAAAAATTAACTGGTTTTACATTCCTCCCCTTTTAAGCTGATTAATTAATGTTGAATGAATGCTTAATGTTGCAGTGTGAACAATGAAGGGAAGATCTATTTCCCTACACATGCGATCACCATTTTTATCTAATCACATTAACTAACCAACTAATATCAATAATATATACCAAGGATTACTCACTATTTGTTGTAACCTTAATTGTTATTTTCACTGTATGTTGACATTACATGGTAAATGGTAAATGGAGCTTATTTATATAGCGCTTTCCAGCCCCCTATGAGAAGCCCCAAAGCGCTTTACAATACCAACCATCCACCCATTCATTCAGACATTCATACACCGGTAGTGGTAGCCTGCCTTGCAAGGCGCCATCCAGACCTACCGGGAGCAATTTGGGGTTAAGTGTCTTGCCCAGGGACACAACGACACATGGTGGGTGGATACGGGATTCGAACCTCCAACCTTCCGATCGGGGGTCGACTGCCATTACCACTGTACCACGGCCGCCCTTTACGCCTGTGAAGAATGACTGTGAGTTTGATTCAGGAGGTCCAGGGAGGATTGAAGATTGTTGAGATGTAGACAGAATGTAAATGTTTCAGAAAGATTAATGTGAATATGTGTATATATGTTTGTGCCTGGAGAATGTACAGTACAGTTTTTGTGTGTTGATAGATTTGTGAAAAAGGTATAAAGGTTTTCACTACTTTTCCATAGATATAATTTAGTTTTATCAATTTTGATTCTTAGAGAATATAAATTAGCTGCACCTTTGTTAAGGAGTATCAGAGTAGCCTAGCAATGGATTCTACTGATATGAAGTATGTTTGTGGTAGAACATTCTGGTACAGAGAATAATATATATACAGTATATGGATGTGAATAATATAATTGAGTTTGACAGGTTATGGTAGGATTTTTGTGTTTTCTGTTCTGATCAGATTAATCATATATTAAGTGTTAGTTTTCTGAATGTGGTCTTAGCCCTTATCACAGACATCTCTGAATAAGAGCTGTTGATTAGCTTTTTCTCAGATATCAGACTAGTCAACAGAGTAGTGTAGATCTTGCTCCTAACAGGTGCTATGATGATGCTGAAGAAGAAGATGACCACCCCCCCCCCCCAATTCATATTCTTTGCTAAGGTGAACACATGCCAGAAATATAGATTCCTCACACTAGAGGAACGTCTTTTGATAGGAGGGACAGTCCGCACGGTTTTTAATAGTTTTTATTTTGTGTTTTGTTTATTCTTTCTTATATTTATTTTTATCTGTGTTTGCTTTTGTTTATTCTTTATTACATTACTTTTATTTGTTTTGTTTATTCTTTCTTACATTTATTTTTTATTTGTTTTTCTTTGTTCTTTATTACGTTTCTAGCATATAAGCTCTAATGGTCACAGTATATTTTCTTACGTAGTTTTATTACCATTTTGGATTGATGCTTATTTTTATATAAGGGGTTTTTCTACTCTGGGTGGTAACTTCGGCCCTGTTTACACAGCGCGTATTTTGAGTGGAACCGCTACTTTCTCTTTGCGTCTTTGCGTATCGCCTACACAACGCTGTTGGCCCCCCTCTTTGCATCCGATACTTTTCTGATCCAGCTCTCAGGGTGGAAGTTTTTCGCTGACCCCCCGTTGATAATGTAAACATCTCCTGCGGAGCTTTTGTTTGAACACATGCACGCACGCACAGACAGCCGGCATTTTAACAATGGCGGTGGACTGGACAGTGGACACACGCACCACTTTCTGAACTATAGCTGATGGAATATATTTTGATTCTCATATTTAATTATTCTACACCTTACCTGCATCTGTGTTGGAAGAGAGCCAGCTGCCTGGATCCAGTTGTCGCTGTTAACGAGGCAGTCGGACATTTCACGTGTCACGCTGCACTATAACATACTAAATGTGCTATATATTAACAGTTTAACAATAATAAACAGTATTTATGTTAGCGTGGGAGATATTTAAATTTATCTGAGCTAAATGAAGCTATCTGGACTCGTTACGTCATGCCTAACATGCTGCTGAAAATGAAGACACCAGGTTGATTTTTAATTTATTTGTTTATTCAACACCACAAACTCATGTCACAAACACTGAGAATTAAATTGAACACTTTTAAAAACACGTTAACCGAACTTTAATGAACTGGACTCTGTTGTTTTCATCCTGGTGGAAACTGGACCCACATCCGAACCGGTTCGCTTCGTGGAACGACAGCTTCGACCTCGCAGGAAAAAAATAAAAATAAAACCTCAGTTGGTTGTTCTGTGATCGAACTAAACACAAGGAAACATTATTAAGAACATTGTTTACCTTGTAGCGCTGCTGGAAATCAGCTGATTCTCACGGACTAAAGTCAGACATGTTGACGCGGTTCCGGTCCAGTCAGCAACTGGTGTGCAGCGTTAGATGAAGCGGTCCCACTTGGTGTCAAATCTGTTGACTCTTATCCAAATTCCAGCTTTAACTTGTTGTTAACTTGTTGACAACAACTTGTAGTAGCTGAACTTTTAGCCAGAGAGGAAAACAGGCTGCCTCGTCTGCTCTGTTTACCTCAGGCAGCACGCATGCGCAGTAGTGAAGGTTCCAAAAATCATAGCGCCATCTAATGGCCCAGCATGGTAACTACAATGAAGTCATGAGGATGGGGGGTGGGGGGGAGAGAGTTGTATCCACATAATTTGCCCATGTCAATGCAAAACTTTCAACCTAATTAACATACCCACAAGTTCCGTTTCCCCCACACAGTGTCCGTGTAAACGGCCTTAGATGTAGAATTACTGTGGGGTGGGAATGTTAGAGATTTCCAATGTGTATACAGTTCTAATTGCATTTTCACATAGTACATATAGGATTTTGTTGACATGATGTTTGTCATGTCAAAAGGGGGATTGAAATATATTTCTATCAGTATTATATCGATTATGTTCTAAGATTTGTGTTCACCTAAATCCTGCCATATAATGTGAAATAAATCACAAGACGGAACATTTTTCTTCCGGGCTTTGTTTTCAATAGGGAAGAGTTTTTCAGTTACACATCTGCACAATACAACATACACGACACTAGTGTGTTTACATCGAGCTGATAGCTGATTGGCAGAGAGGCTGGCTTCGTGGTGAGCGTAGGGCGGTCCCACGAAGCGATGACGACACCCAGGGGTTTTTATGCATGAGCCAGTCTTCGAAGAGGTGTGTGTGGACTTTGTGATCAGCTAGAGGTCTGTTGTGAGCTACAATTTTCTTCTTATATGTACAATAAACCTGCAATAACGTGCACGTTCGTTTCAGAGCTTCCTTAAACTTTTGAACTCGTAACACTTGAATGTACTTCTTCTTCTTCTGTGAGGTTTTACGGCAGCTTACAACCTTCCGGTGTATTACCGCCATCTAATGGTACCATCCCTAATACACTTGAATGTACGGCAAGCAATTTGTGCCATAAACAATAGGCTTTTTCTGATGGCTTTTTTTTTCAAGTGGAGAAGATGAAAATAAGTTCCGGAACGTACCGTAATCTAAAAAAAGTCCCGGTACTGTCAGGGTTAAATTTTAGAAATGGTGGAACTGCGTTCCTGTGCGTCCCTGCCCACTTAAAGCATTGGTGGTAGTGAGAAGCTGAAACTGTTTTTAGTACAGGGTGAGAATTTATTTTGAAGTTATTTGTGTGTGT